>SEYY01024396.1:75000-77500 GCA_009176605.1 Armadillidium nasatum | reverse complement strand
GAGACCTGGCTGGTGTACTACCCCTTGATATACTATCTTCTTCATCTTGATCTCTTAGGTACCTTGGTTTTTTAATATTTCTTGTTATATTATTTCTTAATTTCAGTTCCGACCCATAACTCAGAACAGGGGCCACTCGTGGCCTCCCCCTCTTTCTTTTCTTGTCTGGCATCATTTACCCGATTTGTGGTATTTACAGGGATACCATCCGATTGGTTGAAATATAAACAAACCTACATAAGAAACATGTTTTATATTGTCTTTAAATCGTAGGATATAAAGGCGCCATTTTTCACTAAAAGGTCACGTGACCCAACAAAATTTTAAAACACATGCAGTACGTAAACAAATTTCGCACAAAGATCACTTATCCCATTATTTTACCATTAAAGTAAGTATTAACGTATTTAAAGGCATTATTAATGCATAGAACACTTCTAAAACACTAACTTCATTCCGTTAAAAGACCACAGCTTATGCAGCCATAATTCTTTAATATTAAAAAGTACCAACATGTTTTATAAAAGATTTTCTGGCTACGAAATTGAAAAATAAAGTATATAGCAATGTTTAGAATTTAAAATATTATTAATACACAAATTGTAATAATTTATGAATCAAATATTTACGTAAAATACTTTTTAATTAATTTTATATTGTACTTAGAAGTAACGCGACGCCATAACTATTGGACAACCAATCACAGGCCATAATTTAATATAGACAAATAAATATATTCAATATGACGTCAGAGTGTAAGATATATATATATATATATATATATATATATATATATATATATATATATATATATATATATATATATATATATATATATATATATATATATATATATATATATATATATATATATATATATATATATATATATATATATATATATATATATATATATATATATATATATATATATATATATATATATATATATATATATATATATATATATATATATATATATATATATATATATATATATATATATATATATATATAAAGAACTATTTCTTATGAAATCTGATAAAATACAAAAGGTGTTGAAATGTAAATTATTAGAAATTAGCATATTTACTACATAAAGAAAATTAATCAGGTATAAGAGTGCTTAAATTGTAGACATGATTAATTTGGCATTTTAAATATCTTTTATTTCCCATTTTTTCCATAGGAAAACAATATGTTGCCCAAAAGATTGTGCAGCTTTCCCAAAAAGCCTCAAGCATTAAAATTTAATTGTACTACAAAGAAATATTTTATCACACACACACACACACACACACACACACATATATATATATATATATATATATATATATATATATATATATATATATATATATATATATATATATATATATATATATATATATATATATATATATATATATATATATATATATATATATATATATATATATATATATATATATATATATATATATATATATATATATATATATATATATATATATATATATATATATTATTGAGAATCCTTATATTTTATATTTAATTAATAGATTTTGAAGTATCAAATACGCCCTAAACTTTCTTACAAACAACAACATTTTACATGTTGATGACTAGGTTCATGTTTTTGAAAGCTAGGCCGGTTCCTTGCAATTTTAACGTCGGAAAAGTAAGTAATCTTTGACAGTTATGTTCACATATTTTAACTAAAGAATACTCATCAAAGTCAGAACAAGTCGTCGAAAAGGATGAGTACTTTACCTTTTTAACCTTTTAAATTACATAGCCATTTGGTAGTTACATATATATATATATTGACCCTTAGGGTAAGAGTCTCTATAGAGCTTTGTGAGAAAGTTAGGGCCTAACTTGACATACTCAACCCTGATACCTTTTAAAGTTTGCTTATTGAATTAAATTGACAATTGATTACTTGGGTTGGGTTAGTTTATTAACTTGAATTGTATGATTGACGTGACTTACTGTTTAATCTAGGCCTTGGGTTTTGAGCAGAGTTTTGTGAGTTCTTGCTTGTTGGGTTTATGTTTATGTTCCTACTTGGTTGAAAAGTTACTTAATTTACTATTCACAAAAATTTACTTATGCGCTTATACAAAAGAGCCATACATCCAAGTTAATTTACTTTGGAAATCAAATAAATCCCGTTACTTTACAATTACAGAATATTTTAAATGGTGAGTTCTTTATTAATTTCTTTTATTAATTTGTAGGCTAAATTTTAATAGAATAAGATTTATTCTCGGAAAAGCAGTTACCATATCTACCTAAAGCGTTTTCATGGGTTTCACGCCACAGAAATCCCAATAATATTTTACAGTGATGAACAAAGATACAGAAAAATTACTCAAGTAATACCTATATACATCAATACTTTTTTTCTAAGCAAGAATTATACTTTGAGACTTTGTTATTCTTAAGCGATACCGTCATTACCAATGCCAATACATGTATCTAAATACTTTTAAAATTTAAAGTTATTATTTTCTTT
>SEYY01024396.1:57500-70000 GCA_009176605.1 Armadillidium nasatum | reverse complement strand
CTTCAATGAGAGGAAACATTCAGTTTTCTTTTCTAATTTTTGCTACCCATTATACCGAAGTTAGATGGTATCGAGAAAGGGAGGTAAAGCAGTCTTTGAAATCTTTTCATTATAAGTACCATGGGAATTTGTGGTTAAAAGTCTGTAAATCCAATGGGACACTGAGGGAGTCTGAATACATAACGCATTCCTGCTCATAAATTAGAAATACTATTCTAGACAAGACCTTTAAATATTGTTCGCAGCTCCACTATATATATGAAATCCCAAGAGGTCAGAATATAAGAAAGTGTGGTCGGGGAAAACTGCTACAACACACATGAAATCCATCTTCAGATTTGGATTCACCTGCAAAGATTTGAACAGAGCAACTATGATCATATAAATGGAACTGGAAAGAGTCATTCTTTTCAATTGTATGGCTATTTCTTTAGAAGAGAGAGAGGCATCATGTTTACCTCGACTTCAAGGCTAGCCTTTGGAGATGAGCGGAAGGTCTCTGTTGAATCTAAGACAATAATGTAGAGGATGTTTTACAATAATATATAGCTCAATATTAGCCTAATTTTGAGCGTAAGAGGACTGTACAGAGATGTAGTAAATACTTTCAATTTGTACCCCACGTTTTGGAGGTAAGGGGATGGTGGGCAAAACATTATAAAAAAAAACTAGAAAAATAATCGGGAAATTTTGTTTCTTCCTGAGCTGAAATTTCCCCCAAATGTTTAAGGAAATTTTCAAAATGAGTATCTTACTAGTCTAGGGAAAGACTACCTTTCAAAACTGTCCTGCAAGTATATATATATATATATATATATATATATATATATATATATATATATATATATATATATATATATATATATATATATATATATATATATATATATATATATATATATATATATATATATATATATATATATATATATATATATATATTATATTATTTATATATATATTATATATTATATAATATATATATATATAATAAAAATATATATATATATAATAATAGTATATATATATATATATATATATATATATATATATATATATATATATATATATATATATATATATATATATATATATATATATATATATATATATATATATATATATATATATATATAATTAAGTCATTGTTGCTCGTAAAGAGGATGAAGAAAGTATGAGGTAAGAGCACTTTGGTTTAATCTTCATGACTGTCCGCTCCGACATCCAAGAAGTCTGCGATTGCTTGCTGTACTTTTCGTGGAGCAGATCTAAAAGTGAAAAAAAAAATTGGATTATTTATACCTTTTTACTTTCATAAATTTTGATTTTATTAATTAATTACTTTTCATCTTCAGAAATTATGGATTTATTAATAATGCCTCGTCACTTTTGGATTTATTACTGGATTTTTACCGTCAGAAATTATGGATTTAATAATAATGCCTCGTCACCTTTGGATTTATTACTGGATTTTTACCGTCAGAAATTATGGATTTAATAATAATGCCTCGTCACCTTTGGATTTATTACTGCGTTTTCACCTTCAAAAATTATGGATTTATTAATAATGCCTCGTCACCTTTGGATTTATTACTGAATTTTTACCTTCAGAAATTATGGATTCATTAATAATGCCTCGTCACCTTTGGATTTATTACTGCATTTTCACCTTCAAAAATTATGGATTTATTAATAATGCCTCGTCACCTTTGGATTTATTACTGAATTTTTACCTTCAGAAATTATGGATTCATTAATAATGCCTCGTCACCTTTGGATTTATTACTGCGTTTTCACCTTCAAAAATTATGGATTTATTAATAATGCCTCGTCACCTTTGGATTTATTACTGGATTTTTACCTTCAGAAATTATGGATTTATTAATAATGCCTCTTCACCTTTGGATTTATTAGTGCGTTTTCACTTTCAGAAATTATGGATTTATTAATAATGCCTCGTCACCTTTGGATTTATTACTGGATTTTTCACCTTCAGAAATTATGGATTTATTATTAATGCCTCGTCACCTTTAGATTTATTACTGCGTTTTTCACCTTCAGAAATTATGGATTTATTAATAATGCCTCTTCACCTTTGGATTTATTACTGCGTTTTCACCTTCAGAAATTATGGATTTATTAATAATGCCTCGTCACCTTTGGATTTAGTACTGCGTTTTCACCTTCAGAAATTATGGATTTATTAATAATGCCTCGTCACCTTTGGATTTATTACTGGATTTTTACCTTCAGAAATTATGGATTTATTAATAATGCCTCGTCACTTTGGATTTAGTACTGCGTTTTCACCTTCAGAAATTATGGATTTATTAATAATGCCTCGTCACCTTTGGATTTATTACTGGATTTTTTACCTTCAGAAATTATGGATTTATTAATAATGCCTCGTCACCTTTGGATTTATTACTGGATTTTTACCTTCAGAAATTATGGATTTATTAATAATGCCTCGTCACTTTGGATTTAGTACTGCGTTTTCACCTTCAGAAATTATGGATTTATTAATAATGCCTCGTCACCTTTGGATTTAGTATTGCGTTTTCACCTTCAGAAATTATGGATTTATTAATAATGCTTCGTCACCTTTGGATTTATTACTGAATTTTTACCTTCAGAAATTATGGATTCATTAATAATGCCTCGTCACCTTTGGATTTATTACTGCGTTTTCACCTTCAAAAATTATGGATTTATTAATAATGCCTCTTCACCTTTGGATTTATTAGTGCGTTTTCACTTTCAGAAATTATGGATTTATTAATAATCCCTTTTCACCTTTGGATTTATTACTGTATTTTCACCTTCAGAAATTATGGATTTGTTAATAATTCCTCTTCACCTTTGGATTTATTTTAGAAAATTTCACCTCTGGAAAGTTTTGATTTAATAATGACTTTTTCATTCTTGGGAAACTTTGGATTTATTAATCTTTTCAAGTTTGTAAATTTGGGATTTATTTATGGCTTTTTAACTTCGGAAACTTGAGATTTATTTCTGATTTTCACCTTCAGAAACTTGTTATTTATTAATGCCTTTTTACTTTCAAAAATTTGAGATTTTCTAATGGCTTTAGCCTTCATAAATTTGAGATTTATTAATATCTTTTTACTGTCAGAAACTTGGAATTTGTTAATATTTTTTCACCATCAAAAACTTAGGATTCATTAATGCCCTTTCACCCTTGGAAACTCTAGATTTAATAAATACTTTTCTCCTTTGTAATCTCAGGATTTATTATTGCATTTTCACTTTCCGAAATTTGATTTTATTAATACTTTTCCATCTTCAGAAATTTGAGATTTTTTAATACCTTTTAACCTACGAAAACTAGGGCTTTATTAATGCCTTTTCACCTTCGGAAACTTTGGATTTAATATTACCTTTCCATCTTTGGAAACTTTGAGGTTTATTAATGTATTTTCCACTTTAGTATCTTGGGATCTATTAATGCCTAATAACCATAAAAATTTTTGGGGTTTATTAAAGATTTTTACCTTTAGAAACTTGGGATTTATCAATGCCTTTTCACCATTGGAAACTTTGGATTGATTAATGCCTTTTCATCTTTGTAAACTTAGTATTTATTAACGCCTTTTCACCATTAGTACCTTGTGATTTTTTAATGCCTTATCGCAATCTAAAACTTGGGATTCATTACCACTTTTTTTTATTAAATTTATTGGAAATTATTAATGTGTTTTCATCTTTATAAACTTGGGATTTATTAATTCCTTTTCATCTTTCGAAACTAGGGATTTATTAACAAAGTCCGATTCAAAATACCCTTTAAAACGTTTAAATAGTTATGATGCTTTTAAATATTCTTACACTATTGAGTAATACAAATAGTTGAGAGCAATCATAATTTTCGAATGATTATGATATTCTTATGCATTCCTATAGCAGAATTATGATTTACCTATTCTATCGATATTTCATTATCGTTTGACTAAACTAGATTTATATAATTGTATACCTAATTATCGTGAAAAGAAATAAATCAATGATTAATAATTATAAGTAAGGTGAGTCATAACCTGCATTTTTTTTTTTAGTTAGTTAGTTAGTTAGTAAAGCTACAAATGAACTATCAGGACACAGACGATTCATTTCTTTAAAATGTTGTTGCTAAATATTTTTTTTCATCTTTGGTAATTTAAAAAAAAATAATTAAAATCATTAATAAAGGCTTTAAAGGAAAACTTAATTAAACTTACAAAAAGAATGTGAAGAAGTAAGAGTAATACGTTGGTACAACAAGCACCTCATCTTCCCTTCTAACTCCATCTACTATCTTTGAAGCGCAATATTCAGGAGTCATTATTTTCGTAAAGGAAGAGAATCTAAAATGGAAAAATAAGTTATTGGGGTGATAATTTAAGACCAACAAAATTTGAAAGCTTAATTCTACCTAAATTTATTTTCTTGGAAGAGATAAAAATATTTTATCAATAGAGAGAAGCAAATTCTACTTATCTAGAAGGAACAAGAAGTATTGCTACTGACTATACTCTCTAGTTAACTCCGAAAATTCTGGTTAAATTCAGTTAAAGCTTCAGTGTCAAAAGAACTTTATAGCTCCGACTCCTAATAAGCTCCGGAAAAATTAACAATACCTTATCTCTTATGTAAAAAGGATGAATGTCTACCGTGGCTCAAACGGTAGAGTGATTGACTCACGTGCTTGAGGGTGCCGGTTCGATCCCACTTGGAGATCCTAGGTATAAACTACCTAGAATAGTTCTTCTCCTAGAATAGGAGATGTGAACTTTTAGTTAAAAAAAAAAAAATCTAATATTGCTTCGTTTCTAGATTTAAGCTAGACTCGGTGTCATTGCTCCTACTATCAAAAGAAATAGAGTTGGGGGTTTTAATTCACTAAATAGTTTTTGGATGTTACCTTACCTAACTCTCGGACTTTTCTCAATGTTGTCTTACCTAACTCTCGGACTTTTCTGGATTGTCTTACCTAACTCTCGGACTTTTCTGGATGTTGTCTTACCTAACTCTCACTTTTCTGGATGTTGTCTTACCTAACTCTCGGACTTTTCTCAATGTTGTCTTACCTAACTCTCGGACTTTTCTGGATGTTGTCTTACCTAACTCTCGGACTTTTCTGGATGTTGTCTTACCTAACTCTCGGACTTTTCTGGATGTTGTCTTACCTAACTCTCACTTTTCTCAATGTTGTCTTACCTAACTCTCGGACTTTTCTGGATGGTCTTACCTATTTCTCACTTTTCTGGATGCTGTCTTACCTAACTCTCGGACTTTTCTGGATGTTGTCTTACCTAACTCTCGGACTTTTCTGGATGTTGTCTTACCTAACTCTCGGACTTTTCTGGATGTTGTCTTACCTAACTCTCACTTTTCTCAATGTTGTCTTACCTAACTCTCGGACTTTTCTGGATGGTCTTACCTATTTCTCACTTTTCTGGATGCTGTCTTACCTAACTCTCGGACTTTTCTGGATGTTGTCTTACCTAACTCTCGGACTCTTAATTATCCCTGTGTTCACGTGAAATGGATGAACTCTGGTCAGTTTTACATTGGGATTCTGGATTCTCAGTTCTTCATTCAAAGCTTCAATCAAACCTTTTAAATTTTCATGAAAAAAAAATATTTATAAATGCTTTGTAATTAAAATACACAGAAATAATATACCAACAATATACCAACAATAATATAAATAATATACCAACAATATACCAACAATAATATAAATAAACAATATACCAACAATATACCAACAATATACCAACAATATACCAACAATAATATAAATAATAATATACCAACAATATACCAACAATAATTTACCAACAATACAATTATTTAAACTACCTGTTACAGCAAATTTGGACGAACAGTAAGGTACCAAATTCGGTAATCCTGAAACGCCACAAAGAGATGAAACAGAAACAATGTGACCCTGACCTTTCTTCAGAAATGTTGGCAACCATTCTTGAATAGTCTGTATATATATATATATATATATATATATATATATATATATATATATATATATATATATATATATATATATATATATATATATATATATATATATATATATATATATATATATATATATATATATATATATATATTAAAATTCCACCAGAGTTAGGGGGAAAGTCGGGAACCTGCTCAAATTAAAGGCAGACGTGACCTGATACACATCGTTTGGAGGTGTATAAGTCATAGGAAGTTGGAAAAATAGATGAAGGAAGTGTGTTCCAGACTTTACCAGTAGAATACATGTAAGAATGAGCATAGCGGTTAAGTCTACGGTCAGAGAGTTGGACAGAGAAAGGATGAGACAGTGTAGAAAGACGAGTCGCACAAGCCCTTCTCAATGGAGGAGGTATGCGACGAGGGAGTTCAGAAGAGTGGTGTCCGTTGAAATAGCGATAGTATAGAGAGAGAGTGACG
Source organism: Armadillidium nasatum (assembly GCA_009176605.1). Lineage (NCBI taxonomy): Eukaryota > Metazoa > Arthropoda > Malacostraca > Isopoda > Armadillidiidae > Armadillidium > Armadillidium nasatum. The sequence continues at coordinate 63,544 of SEYY01024396.1, read as the reverse complement.
CAACAATTCGACGGGCAGAAAGAGACTGGAGAGAATTAGTGAGAGCAGCAGAGTTGATGAGGCGAAAAACCCTAAATTCCACCTTTTTTAGGAAAGTAATATGAGTGGAACCACCCCAGATGTGTGAGGCGTACACCATACAGGGGCGAACAACACCCCTATACAGAGCAAACAACTGGGTGGAGGGAAGAAATCCTGTAGGCGCCTCAGAACACCCAACCTTTTAGAAGCTTGTTTAGAAAGAGAAATAATGTTAATCTTTCCAAGAAAGATCACGAGAAAAAAAACACCAAGAATATTAAGGAATAGATGAAGGAAAAACAAAAGAAGGTAGGGAGTTCCACAGTACAGAGGTGGCTGGAAAGAAGAAGTACCACAACGTTCAAGACTAGAGTTTGCAATGCTCACACAAAATTCATGTGCAAGCAAGGCAATTCTTGTGCTGCGAGGCGACGCATGAAGGTGGAATTCGAGAAGTCAACTCCCTCGAGCACCTGCCGTTATAGTACCTATAGAAAAGAGAGAGTGAGCCAACGTCACGTCGAAGAGAAGGAGAGTCAGTGGAGTTTGAAACGTAGGGGACAGTTTATTAGTCCTTTTAGCTTTAGACTCAACCCTATCCAAAAGAAAGGTAGAACCAAAACCACCCCAAAGGTGAGAACAGTACCACATGCAAAGGACGGATAAGACCCTTATATAAATGGAGTAACTGTTCAGAAGAAAAAAAAATTCCATCAATCTGAACAATAGACCCAGGTTTTAGATGCCACCTTAGCGACCGTTGTGATATGAGGTTTCCAAGATAATTTGATGTTTATTTTTAGACCAAGGAGTGGCGTCGAAGGAGATAGGAAGGTTAGGAGTTGTTTTGAGAGAGAGAGAGAGAGAGAGAGAGAGAGAGAGAGAGAGAGAGAGAGAGAGAGAGAGAGAGAGAGAGAGAGACAGAGAGAGAGAGAGAGAGAGAGAGAGAGAGAGAGAGAGAGAGAGAGAGAGAGAGAGAGAGAGAGAGAGAGAGAGAGAGATGCGAAGAAGTTGAGTTTTCAAAGAGTTGAATTTCACAAGGTTGCGGTGGTTCCACCTGGAAATCCCATTCAGATCAGCAAGAATGGAATCGAAAAGTTGAAGACGAGAAGCAACTGTAGAAGCAAAAGAGGGAGCAGATTTGAAATGAGTAGAAGAATAGAGAGTTGAATCTCTGACATAAGAATGAAAGAGTTAGAAGTACAGCTGAGGAGGTCATTGATGAAAAGTAAGAATAAAGTAGGAGATAGAACGGAACCCTGAGCACCACAATAAATTAATAGGGAAATAAGAAGAAGTCGCTCTATCAACAAGTGCCGATATGAAGCGATTTGAGAGGAAATTAGACATAAATCAGCAAAAGAGAAGGAGAAACACCAAAGGAAGGGAACTTAGAGAGCAGCGACGCATGCCATACCTTGTCTAAAGCCTTGGATATGCCAAGCGCCATCACACAAGACTCCCTAAGGGCAGGGCAGAAGTAAAATAGGAAATTTGTTTCCAGTAAACCTCGAACTTCGAAAGTTATACTGGTGATATGAAAGAAGAGAGTGAGATTCCAAATGATCAAGGAAATGAGAGTTGAGGAGAGTTTCAAAGACTTTAGATAAAATATAAGTGAGAGCTATAAAGCGATAGTTAGAAGGTTCAAAGCGGTTACCTTTTGCGCTCTTCCAGCACTGAGAAAAAATATTTGTATTAAGACATAGAGAGTAGAGCTGAACGAGGACAGGCGCCAGCTCGGAAGCACACTCCCTCAAAACTATGCTATTCTGACCACTTTCTTTCCGTGTATTCATAGATTTTAGGATCCCATTCACCTGATCGTATGAAATCACATGGGACACCTGAGAGAAGAAGGGGCAGGAGGAGGGATGTCGGAATCATCTAGGGTAGAATTAAAGGAAAAAAGGAGGCCGAGTGTTAGCTACAGATCCATGAGCACTAATAAGAGGAGGAAAGGAAGATTTGCAAAAGATGTTATATATTTTTGGCAAGAGGTCAGAAATATTTATCAGTAGAAGAACCAAGGAGGTTAGCGAACTTCCTTTTGGTGAAAGAGCACTTGGTCTTTCGAAGTGTATTCCTGCAACAATTACGATCTGAATGAAAATTAGAAAGTGATAGACGAAGAATTTTTCCACGCTCGATACGCACTGTCCCTCTCCTGAATGATAAGAAGAGAGCAGGCGCCATCAAACCATGGACTTTGGAGAGAGAAAGATTTAGTTGAAGAGGGAATGAATCTGCTCAGTCCATCAGATATCACAGCTCCCACTTTTTCGACGGACATCGAAGAATCCTCAGTGTCAAAGTAGGATTCATTCCAAGAATAGTTGGCGAAGAAGCGACGCAATGCTCCCCCAATTAGCCTGATCAAAGTGCCAGAAAGTACTTTTGCTACGTAACCTAAGTCATAATTATTAATGCATTTTTGTTACTCTGTTTGTTACATAACCCAAACTATAATTATTATTAAAAGGATAAAAATAAATAAGAACTTCTTACCCAGTAATGAGCGTAGACATTAACTCGGAAGGTTTTTTCTATATCTTCGTCGCTGTGTTTTATAAATGGTTTGCAAAGAACAATACCAGCGTTGTTGAGGAGAATGGTAATATCTCCTATTTGCCTTCGGATCTAGTATTATATATATATATATATATATATATATATATATATATATATATATATATATATATATATATATATATATATATATATATATATATATATATATATATATATATATATATATATATATATGGGTTTAAAAAACTTTATTATATTCTCTACTGACTTAAATATACAAGCAACAGACAAGCACACACAAACACGCACTCACACACTCACGCAAAAAGAAGAAACCTTACTTGCCTTATTAGAAACATCTTTAACTTCTTCTCTTTTCGAAACGTCACACCCGAAACCCCAGGCGGTTCCTCCTTCTTTAGTTATCTGAGCCACAGTTTGTTTATTTGCTTCCTAAGCCGAATGGAAATTTAAGTTTTATTAATTTACTTTATGAAGAATGCATTTAATACTTGTAGTTATTACTACATGCTTGTATGAGACAATAGAATACAAATTATGATTGATAAAATAGCTTAGAAAGATGAAAGACCAATAGGAATAATAGTGGGCTTCCATATACTGTGTTAAACGATATATCAATATATCTATTACTTCTCCAACACCCTTATCAAGCAAGGTCAGGAACTTGTTGCCGTTCCATATGACATAAGGAATGACAAGGTCAATTTGAGCGGAGTGATTTGCATTGCAAATCAAAATCCCGTTTGGCTTAGGTTGCCAGATTTTTCGAAAAGTAGCTAAATCTGGAAACATGTCGAAAGCGCAACCCATACTACTATGAAGGTATACGAAATAAAAGTATTAGGTATGTCTACTGAACAGTAGTACTAGTCTGGAACTTAAATATAAGTTGTAAAGCACAGTAAATAACAAATTATCTTTAGATGTTTGAGAGACTATTGGCAATCTTATCTTGTTTAATGTTCCAGATTTCGAAGCTCAAAAATTTGCAACAAGATTCTTTTCATAAATGGATTTTAGGGATTTTATTTTTCGTTAAAAAAGAAGAAAAAAAAGAAAAAAGAAAAAGAAAGGGGAGCAAATATCTCTTTGAAACGCAATCCTAATTTAATCATGCAATATAAAATAAAAATTAAACAATCATAATGACTTCTAATACTGACAAACTTTATTATATTTACCTCATTTAAATCCACACAGACTACCCGTGCCCCTAATCTTGAAAATTGTAAAGCTAACTCTCTACCAATCCCATGTCCAGTTCCCGTTATCTGAAAAGGAAAACATGAAAGATACAAAAGATTAATCTTTCAGCAAACAAATTTTAAAATTGAAGTAGTATTTTTTTATTTATCTTTATTTTATGAAAATATTACATCTCTCGGGCATTGCCCTATTCAAAGAGAGAAATCTAGATAATTTCATCCTCGGATCATCATGAGGTATTAAGACAGGCCTAGAAAACCGATATAAAAAATAAATGAATTTGAATACTCTCAAGTTAATTTAATTGCAATTTACGGCAGGCCTATCAAACTGATATATAAAATAAATCAATTTGAATACTCTCAATTTAATTTAATTGTAATTTAGGACAGAGCTAGCAAACCAGTATGTAAAATAAATCAATTTGAATACTCTAAAGTTAATTTAATTGAAATATACGACAGGCCTAGCAAGCCGGTATGTAAAATAAATAAATTTGAATTACGTTGTTTTTTAAAAATAACTCACCAATATTGTCTCGCCAACGACATCTTTCATCTCTTTTGGGAAAACTATACGAAAAACTGATAATATTGAATAAAGTATACATTTTAAAACGAGAATGATAGAGTCAAATAAAATTACGGCTATTTGGTAAAAAGCCACTAGCCACCACATCATCCTGCAAGACAAAAATGGAGATATATATATATATATATATATATATATATATATATATATATATATATATATATATATATATATATATATATATATATATATATATATATATATATATATATATATATATATATATATATATATATATATATATATATATATATATATATATATATTAGGGTGGCCCTTAATATCATGGTTATTTTAAATGTTTAATATTTTCTATCTTCCAGCCACCATAGGTTTTCCTATCCCTGAAAAACATTCAGTGCAAAATTTCAGTTCAATCAAATAATTTTAAGCCAACTCCCAAAGGACCTATATTTTCAGATATTTAGGTCGAATGTTGTTTACGATATAATATCGTTTCTATCTTTTTTTCCAGTTGACTTATCTAAAAATATTATAGAACACAATCGAAAGAGAATTTGAATTGTAATACATTATGTCTCAGCTATAATTTTATTTACACTAAAATTGACAGTGTTATTAGAGAAAATAATATAGTCTGTTAAAAATTAGGAAGATTTCTAGAACAAATTTCCGAGGTCTATGTAAAGTGCGTTTTCAGTTTGTTTTGAATCTTCAACTATATATAGGCTAGTGGAGAGGTGCGTTATTTCGTGTTTTATATATATATACTTTTCTCTTCTATTTATTATAGTTATATTATTATAATGTAATATATATTTATATATATAGTATATATATATATATATATATATATATATATATATATATATATATATATATATATATATATATATATATATATATATATATATATATATATATATATATATATATATATATATATATATATATATATTGATGTTTTGTTTATTTTAGTGAACGTTTAATAATATGGCTTCTTCGCACACTCTACGTAAAAATTCCCAAATAAGTTTGATTGGACATATAGAAAACCAAAGTGTAGGTCGAAAACTTTCTCTAAATCTGCAAGTACTTGTAGTTAAATTATCTCTAAAAGAAACTGCAGCTCTAGCCGTAAAAGAAGTGCTCATTTTTTTGGGGGGGAAAGGCACGCATTCCAACAAAATGAATTGATCACTGCAATGAAAAAAATTGCATTCACTGTATAATGAATGGACAGATTTACAGAAGAGGATAAATAGAGTATCAGATGATAAACGAACCAAATTCGATGATAAATTTGACGATCTATTCGATGTTGCCCATGAAATGTGTTGAACATCGTTAAGAATGAAGAGGATAGTACATTTTTATTGATGCAATGTACAAAGGACGACCAGGTTCCATGGCTGGTATTGATTTGAAACAAAGTAAGTGAAAAAATATAAACAGAAACGAAAGGAACAAGACGAGCGGAAACTCAAGAAAACTTATGAAGAAATTGAGCGAAATGTCACGGTTGAGTTGCCATGGTCAAGCAGTGATAGTGGATATATATATATATATATATATATATATATATATATATATATATATATATATATATATATATATATATATATATATATATATATATATATATATATATATATATATATATATATATATATATATATATATATATATATATATATATATATATATAT
>SEYY01024396.1:42500-52500 GCA_009176605.1 Armadillidium nasatum | reverse complement strand
ACCTCAACTTCAATAAAACGTTTGAAAGTCGGGTTACTTTCATATGATTTTTAAAAAACTAATGTCTGCTGAAGAACAAATTCTTATTCAAAAAGAAATGCCATAAAATGAAAAATGTTTCTTGCACATTTCTAATTGGAAGGTTCTTAATTAAGTTACAAGAGACACTCGTTAAAAGAAGGGATGGTTATGTTAAAACGAAAAACGGATGTTGACAGTATATTCCACAGTACAGAAGTTGCTTGTTAAGAAAGAGATATATTAACGAACTCAAAGGAAGTTACCGAACTCCCTTGAAAAGATGTTTCTCACTTGAGCTACAAAGACATCGCAGAGATTAATTGAGAACCATTAACTCTCTTGGGTAACTACCTCTGTAACATCTACAGGAATGTGAAAGAGCGACATCTCCACGTTATAGTGATACACAGTCGAGGTCATCAGTGTGTGAAAGAGATTCAACAGATATTTTGTCCGTAGACTCGATTCTATTTGGATGATAAGTGATGTATTGAAGTTATGGCAAGTATGAGAGCAGAACTACATGGTAAACCAGATGAAACAACTGCACTGCAGGAGAAACTGTGAAGAAGAAAGAATTCCATCAACATGAACAGAATTTCCAGCTTCGCTGAGGTCGCTTTTGACAACTCTATGAAGTAACGTTCCAGATATATATATATTTTATTAACGTAGATACAGGAAGAGTTTAAGATACGAGTGCATGCAGAAAAAAAAGAACAATACTCTCGAAAAACATAGGGAAGTTAGGGGTTGTTTTCAGAGAAAGTTGTATGGAAGTGGAGTTAATATTATTCACAATATTCAGAAAACCTCACCGAAATAGATATTCCAAGCTGGTGAAAATACGAGTTTAATCAAAAGTTCTAGAGTCAAATGAAGAAGAAATTAGTTGACTAGTGTAGAGCCGAATCATCAGCATATAAATGGATAGGTCTGAGCAACAAATGGTAAAATCATAAATTAATATCAAGAAAAGAGATGTACATATAACCTTGAGATATATTACTATTGACAGGAAACCGTGAAGATAGTCTGTCAACGGCTAATAATGTGGGATAATCTAATTGACAGCAGTACATAAGTGAGGAAAATGACGAGAGGAACTATAAAGAAAAAATAGCTTAGAAATTAGTTACTCGCACCATACCCTACCAAAAGCCTTGGAAATGTAAAGCAAATCTTCACAAAACTTACCATTTAGTTTCTAAGCACGGAAGATCAGACATCAGGAAGAGAGAAAAGGAGATTCTTTAATCTCAAAGATTTGAAATTCTGCAAAGATTAAGATTTGAAGTTCTGAAAAAAATAAATATTAAATAAAATGCTACGAAGAAAAGTACAAGTTCTATCTGGTAATGGAATGCAACCTTGAAAAATATTATTGCTAACTAGAAAGCAAAAGTCGTGCAATCAATTTCTGCTACTTTGGAGCTGTCTGAGACGAATATTTGATGCGAGTTAGAAAAGTGGAAGATCTAACATGCTAATTAATTAAAAACTTTGGGAATTTCAACTACCAATACAACAACTGTCAAAGCAAACTATCAGCTGTCAATAATGCCAATACCTGACAGCTATTAACAACTGACATATGTCAATAACTAACAACAATTAATTGCTAACTGTCAACAACTGTCAATAGTGCCAATACCTAACAGCTATTAGCAACTGACAAATGTCAATAACTAACAACAATTAATTGCTAACTGTCAACAACTGTCAAAATTCTGAAACTATCAGCTGTCAATAGCGAATCTGTAAGATGGAAACTGTTAACAAATGTTACTAACTGTTACTAACTGAAAATTATCAGCTGTCAAAAACTGATAATTATCAACAACTGACATATATCAATAATTAAAAGCATTCCATTGTTAACTGCCAACAACTGCTAAAACAAATTATCAACTGTCAATAGTTGTCAATAAGAGACAACTATCAACAACTAACATATGTCAATTACTGACAACAGTCAACTGTTAACTGTCAGTAACATTAAATAACTCTCAATAAATAATAATTATCAACAACTGACATTTGTAACTAACTGAAAGCATTCCCTTGTTAACTATCAATAACTGCTAAAACAAACTATCACCTGTCAACACCTGACAGCTATCAACAACTGACACATGTCAATAACTAACAACAATTAATTGCTAACTGTCAACAACTGTTAAAGCAAACTACCAGCTGTCAATAGCTGCCAATACCTGACAGCTATTAACAACTGACATTGGTCAATAACTGACAACAGTCAATCGTTAAATGTCAACAACTGTTAAAATATATTATCAACTGTCAGTAAATGATAATCATCAACAACTGATATTTGCAAATAACTGAAAGCATTCCATTGTTAACTACCAACAACTGTAAAAACAAACTATCAACTGTCAATAGCCGCCAATACCTGACAACTATCAACAACTGACATATGTCAATAACTGGCAACACTAAACTGTTAGCTGTCAACAACTGTTAAAGCAAACTATTAGCTGTCAGTAACTGACCAGTATCAAGAGAACTGTCGTATGTCAATAACTAGCAACAATAGATTGTCAACTGTTAAAACAAAGTATCAACTGTCAACATTATGACGACAAAACTGGAATCTAGATTTTCAATGAACCAAAATGGATACTCCCAGGTGTCCAAGAAGAAGAATAATGGCTCCTCTTATTTTATATAAATAATTACTTCAAGTTTAACAAATAGTCTGTCATTTTAGCTGTAGAAAAATCACATTCGATGACAGTATCTGTATTAAATTATACCTATCGCTTTAGTACTAAAATAATACAGAAAAATAAATATCAATTATGCATATAAAAGTATATGCAAATTCACACACATACACAGGCACATATGTATATATCATTGCAAAAATTGTCACAACAAATTTTTTTCAGTTATTTTCATATTTAGAAAATAAATCGGTGAAGTGACTTTCTTATGCCTAACATGTCTTTTCTCTAGTGAAAATTTTACTGTGACATTTTTGCCACTTGTCCCAACGATTCGTTAGGACAATTATTTACAGTATATATATATATATATATATATATATATATATATATATATATATATATATATATATATATATATATATATATATATATATATATATATATATATATATTCTAATAAGAAAAATATGGCTAATGACTAATTAAAAAAAATAAGAATAATAAATAATTAAATAAGATATTATGTTAATAAGATCATGTAATAAAATAATTATTAATTAAATAATAATTATTAAATAAGATGGCCTTATATTAAATATCAAATTGCCTTTAATACTGTTATCGATATTAATATTAATATTAATAAAATAGAAAGAAGAAATTCGTATGTGTAAAATTGACAGCCATCAACTGTCAAATAACTGACAGTTATCAACTATCAAATAAATTATAATTATCAACTGACTAAAGTTAACAATTGTCAAAAAGCAAACTGTCAGCTGTCAATCACAGATAACTGTTCACTGTCAAAAACTGACATCTGTCCACTGTCAATTACCGACAACTGTCTATTGTCCACTGTCAACAACTAACTATTGTCCACTTTCGACAACTAACATCTGACTACTGTTCACTGTCGACAACTGACATCTGACATCTTACTACTGTCCGATTTTAACTGTCAACTTTTAGTAACTGGCAATCAACTTTCAACAACTGATAACTGTGAGTTATTAGTAACAGTCAATTGATGTGTTTTGTACTTAATTAAAGTTTGAACTTTCTACCATTAACAATTGCCATAGATAGTATATATATATATATATATATATATATATATATATATATATATATATATATATATATATATATATATATATATATATATATATATATATATATATATATATATATATATATATATATATATATATATATATATATATATATATATATATATATATATATATATATATATATATATATATATATATATATATATATATATATATATATATATATATATATATATATATATATATATATATATATATAAAAAAGTAAAAAGTTAATTTCGACTAAAAATAGGTTAAATAGTTATTACACCCTACGCCCAGCCATTCATTTGTGCGGGGTTGGAAAGGAGGGGGGGGGGGTTTAGAGAAATGGGGTTACGAAATAAAAGTGGATAGATTCCTTTCAAAAAACAAAAAATATCAAATTTCCGTTCTCTTTATATATATATAATATATATATATATATATATATATATATATATATATATATATATATATATATATATATATATATATATATTATATATATATATATATATATATATATATATAAAACATCGAAGTTTAAAGTTTGCTATAGGGAATCGATCCCTGGACCTATAGCACAAAAGCACAGAGTTTTACCTCTACACTACTGGCGGTAAGCGTAGAGGTAAAACTCGATGCTTTTGTGCTATAGGTCCCGGGTTCGATTCCCCTATAGCAAACTTTAAACTTCGATGTTTAATGAATATTTAGTCTGCGACAGTGTTAGTAGACTTATATATTATATTATATATATATATATATATATATATATATATATATATATATATATATATATATATATATATATATATATATATATATATATATATATATATAAAGGTGTCAAGTGTCCTGAAGATATAAGAACTTCTTTTCATTGTTAAACACAGTTTTGAAATGTTATAAAATATGCTTGTGTATGTGTTTGTGTTTGTATGTACGCGCGAATGTGTGAGTGTGTATGGATAGTATGTGTTTTATCTTTACTTGGATATATATACATACAATGGAAGGAAGGAAAAAAAAGATAAAATGGTATATAAATGAAAAGGTACAGTCGTGAACAGAAGTTCGTTCCTATTAAGCTGGAAATAAATATTTATATAAAATTGAGATCAGTCAGATTCAGTTAAGCCCCTCTCAATGTTTTTATTCTCTTTTTATTCAAAATAGAGCTTTTATGAAATGATCTCCATTTTATATAAATATTTATTTCCAGCTTAATAGGAACGAACTTCTGTTCACGACTGTACATAGAGGTAGATAGGAAAAAATAAATAAATGTATAGGCCAAATAGATAAATGGATAGATAGAGATAGGAAAATAAGGAAAGAAAGATAGATAGATAGATAGATAGATAGATAGATAGATAGATAGATAGATAGATAGATAGAAACAAAACAATATATTGTCACTCAAATAGAAATGTATAAATTGACAAAGAGAGAGAGAGATGGCAATTTTAAGTTTCGAGCAACCCATTCACCCCCATCGGTGAGAAGTTGAAACAGCCACATTTCCTTTCTCCTAATTTTAAGTAATTAAAATATTTTTCGCTGTATTTCATTTATCGTGTCACCTTCCTCAAAGCATTTATTTTGTTTGTATTTAATTCAGATTTTTATCTATTCTGTGCTTCAACACTTTGACTATTTCCTTAAAAAACCTGTTTTTGTTTTTGTTTTCCTTTAAATTAAAAAACCTGTTTTTTAAGTTGTGCAATTTTTTGGGTTGAAGTAAAAGGAAAATTCCTTTGGGGGGGATGAGAGGGGAGAAGTTATTTGGTACGATATATTACATAAATTTTTTTTTACTATTACTACACTAAGCAACAATTTTATTATTTTATATCATTATTATTATTATTATTATTATTATTATTATTATTATTATTATTATTATTATTATTATTATTATTATTATTATTTTCTTCTTCTTCTTCTTCTTCTTCTTATTATTATTATTATTATTATTATTATTATTATTATTATTATTATTATTATTATTATTATTATTATTATTATTATTATTATTATTATTATTAATTATTTTTATTATTATTATTATTATTATTATTATTATTATTATTATTATTATTATTATTATTATTATTATTATTATTATTATTATTATTATTAATTTTATTATTTTATTATTTTATTTATTAATATTAATAATACTATATTATATCATTATTATTATTATTGTTATCATTATTATTATTATTATTATTATTATTGGTAAAATGATTATTATTATATTATTATTATTATTATTATTATTATTATTATTATTATTATTATTATTATTATTATTATTACTAACATCATTATATTATCATAAATATAATTATTTGTATTACTTTATTATTATTAATATTTATATTATGTTATTATAATTATTATTACTAATACTATTTGTAAAATCACTACTAATATTAATATCACTATAATTCCTTATGAACTAAAAAAAAAACACTTAAAAAAAGATAAAAAATATAAATATAAATATAAAAACCACTTCACAGTTTAATATTTCACTAATTACAGAAAACTTTACCAAATTATTTCGCATAAAACAAAATAAAAGAAAAACAAAACTGTTGCTGTTCTTAGGACTGCTGAGTCACGAGGGTCAGAGAGGCCCCACGAGTAGTGAGTCACGCGAGTCAGTGTGTTCCACGAGTCATGAGTCGCAGGAGTGAAGACTTGAAAGGCGTCTGTAACCTCTTAAGACTTCCTCTCTTCTGACGAAGACTATAGGAATATTCTCTTCAACAACTCATTTTGGGAAGAGTGAAAGGAGAGATAGAGTGAGGAGTTGTATGAAGAGAGAGAGAGAGAGAGAGAGAGAGAGAGAGAGAGAGAGAGAGAGAGAGAGAGAGAAAGGGAAGGTGTAGAAACAAACCAACCAAAAATGGGAGAGAGGGAACCTGGAAAACCCATAGAAAAATATGAGAAAGGGTTGGGGGGGGGGAAAGGCAAGGGGTCTCGAATTAATTGAAATGACCTCTATAAGACCTTGGATTAACTAACACTTCTATTGTATTAATAATTTAGAAATATATATTTGTGAATGGTGTGTGTGCAAGTGTGTGTGTGTGTGTGTGTGTGTGTGTGTGTGTGTGTGTGTGTGTGTGTGTGTGTGTGTGTGTGTGTGTGTGTGTGTGTGTGTGCCTGTAAAAGTCATTTCATAACTAGGAAATGGAGTTTTGGTTTCTTAATTAAAAGGGAATCGAGTGACCTACATCGATCAAAGGCAAATTATTTTGCGAAACTGTTAAGAAAATTTAAGTTTTGGGAGAGAATATATATATATATATATATATATATATATATATATATATATATATATATATATATATATATATATATATATATATATATATATATATATATATATATATATATATATATATATATATATATATATATATATATATTAGATCAGGTTAGTTGAAGTTAAGTTAGGCTAGGTTAGGTTTAGATATTATAATAATAATTCTGGTAAAGGTGGAGATTGTTTCTGAGTTTCGATTGTTAAAAATATCGAAAACCGAAAATATCGGAGTAGCCTATCGTAAACAAGAGAGTTGCCAGAGGTACCATTACTACACACAATTATTATTACTTACTTTTCTAGCAGAACCTAATTCGACTTATCATAACCTGAACTACCGAAGTTGCCGTAAAAAGAGGCCTAACCTACACAAGAATTTGCCGTAAAAGAGACCTAACGTACACAAGAACGTTTGCACGACATAGTAGCCTAGGGCTAATTATAGGTATAAAAATATCGATTAAAATAAAATATCGACATAAAAAAATATCGATATAAAAAATATCGAAACTTAGAAACAATCTCCACCTAAGCCAATAATTCTTTTATCCAGGTCAAGTGTCGATATGATTGGACAGAAAAATGCTGAAACTATGAGAAAAAGGATGGGAAGATTTATTAGTCGAAAAGATTTAGACTTTATCCTTTTTAGACAAAGTGTGTAAGCTAAACCACCCCAGAGATATGATTAATACTCCTGCAAGGGCGTTAGATACTCCTTATATAGCAAGCAACTAAGGAGGTATTAGTCTTGAAGGTGCCTAAGCATATCTACCCTCTTATAAACTTGTTAAGCAAAAATAACAACGTGATGATTCAAGTAAATATATATCAAAGTAAAAAGAAATATGAAAAGTCAAAGAAAAACTTGAGTTGTTGTCTTTTAAAGTACATAGATGAAAGAATTAAATTTTTGAGGCATTGAAAGCATTCAATTCTTCTCTGTTCCATTAATTATACGAAAGAAACTAAAAATTAGCTGCTCAAGGACCACAAAAAATGAATCAGCGAAATATCCAAAAACATCAAACAACTAAGAATAAGAAAGAGGGAATATTATCTGTCTATCTTTCCTTACGGAAGTCATGCTATCGGCACGAGATATTATGATATTTAAGTTCTTCGAAACATCCCAGTAGTATACATAGTAGTATACATACCACTTTCGGCAGGTGCCAGATTTAGCTACTTTTAAAAAAATCTGGCAACCTAAGCCAAAACGGGATTTTGATTTGCAATGCAAATCACTGCGCTCAAATTGACCTCACGCTCTTTCCTGACACCATTTTGGGGGGTTCAACCCATTGAAATTGGCCTCAAGTCTGGGGAAGGGGCCTCATCCCGTTATGGATAGATTCAAAAACTTTGGAAAGAATTGAAATTAAAAGAGGTATGACAACAGTTAGAAAGTTGATACGGGTTCTCCTTTTGTTTTGTTTTTGGACAGTTTGAACGAGAGCACGCTTCCAGTCATGAAGAATAGTTAGTATGGATAAAGACGAAATAGTTTGCTAAAGCTAGGAAGCACTTATATTTGAGAAGCGTAAATGAGGGATAGCGTCAGCACCATACGTCTTCAAAGAAATCATATCTTCAGAAGAAATTGTAACATTTGTCAATATATGATTTGGAGAACTTAGAGAAGGAAGAATAGGGTCGGAATTTTCTAAAGTGAAATTAAAAGCAAGAGTTTGAAAGAAGTATTCAACTTTAACAGAAGATGGAAGAGCTGCTATACGTCAAAAGAAACAGCAGAAGAAAAAAAGACAGAATTGACACTTATTTTCAAAAAGTACCAAAAACAATAGTAAGAAGAAGAACCAGATGAAATGAATTTTTATCATTACGGCGAAAATATTTTGTAACTTTTCAAAATGAAAGTGGACATAACTTCTCTTCCTCTATGCCCCACCAAAGTTTGGCCCCAACTCTTTATACGTAACAGATTCATGAGCTTGAGGGCTCTGACAGCAAACCCTACTTTGTACTCTCTTGGTTCCACTCTGTCTTTTTCTTTCTCTCTTATTCCCTCAATTTCTTACTTTTCACCCAGAGGTAGATATGCATATGAAATGTGCACAGCGACGACTTCTATTCTTACTTAGAATATACCGAAATTTCTCCATTAAAATGAAGTAAAATATTTCATATGAATAAAAACATTGGGACTCAAACGAAATCACAGAGTTTTCCCTTAATATCCCCTTTTCCGTAGCTCAGTCGATCGAGCACTCGTGATAGCAATCGAGAGGTCCAGGGTTCGAGGCCTGGCCGGAGCGGGAAATGGGAGCGATTTCTCCTTGCGCATAGCTCCGAATGACTCAGTCGTTAAACGAGTACATCAGTGGAGTGCTCTTGCCACCAATGGGAATAATCTCCGGCATCCGCGATAGGCCTGGCCCAGCCAGCGGTACCGCCGTGGGCCCTGAAACCCAGGGATCTTCCTCGAAAGATCCCACTGACAGGACTTAGTCCTACCTGGGGGAAGGTGGTGATGTGATCCCCTTTTCAAAGGCTTTGTTTTTCTTGTCAATTTACTATTAAATTCATCTGTTTCGTATAGTTATCCTCTAACTCTACTGACAATCCTAAACCCTTTTGACAATCGAAACTCCAAAATAGAACAATTCTCTCTTCTTGTCTTCTCAACTCTCTAAAATCATCATCCCGTTGATTTCAGTGATCACGACATCCAACGAGATGTGAGAAAATCTAGTGGACTACCCTATCATTTCTCTATTCATAACATTTTTGAGTAGTTAGCAATTAGCAGTTAGCACTTTATAAACAGCATAACTAATCGACATGACGTAAAATTCAAGATTTTTTGCCTTTTCTTTTTT
>SEYY01024396.1:35000-37500 GCA_009176605.1 Armadillidium nasatum | reverse complement strand
TTATATGTCTTTTGATCTTTTCCTTTCTTATTAGAAAAATAAGTTGGTGTAGCTACTTCCTAATATATGTTTTCCTTTTCTTATTAGAATATAAATTGGTAAACTATTTCTTAAAAGTAATATGTATTTTACTCTTTTATTATTAGAAAAATAAATTGGTGTAACTAGTTTCTAATTTGTAATATATGTTTTTCTTTTATTAGAAAATGAATTGGTGAAGCTATTTCCTTAAAAGTAATATGTATTTTGCTTTTTTCTTATTAGAAAAAGAAATTGGTGTAGTTACTTTCTTATTTGTAATATGCTTTTCTTTTATTAGAAAATAAATTGAAGCTATTTTGTTAAGAGTAATATATATTTTACTCTTTTCTTATTAGAAAAATAAACTATTTTTTTATTAGTAATATTAGTTTTTCCAAAATTTACCTTAATATAAAAGGTAAATTTTAGCCTTACTGGAAGAATAAAATGGTGAAGCTACTTTCTTTTATTAACATGTCTTTTTGTCGTTCAAAGTTTCTTTATTGATATTATTTGACATTTGTTATTGGAACATTTCTATGTTTTGAAGTTTTACCAGTATTTTATTTATTTATATATTTTTTTAAATAATTGAATTTTATAAATATTTTTAAAAATATTTTTTTAACATTTTTAAAAAAATTATTTAAAAATATTTATTAAGCTTTACTAATATTTTAATGTTTTTTAATATTTTATTATTTAAAATATTTTTTTAATATTTTTAAAAACATTTTTCATTTTTGTATCTTTTTAATAAGTTGCAATATTTTTAAAATAAAATTTTAAAATATTTTTTAAATAATAGTTTTAATATTTCTTAAAAATATTTTTAAAAAACTTCCAATTATTTTCCAAATATTTTAAAAATAAAAATATTTTTTAATAAAATTTTATAAAAAATACTTTTTAATGCTGTTCTAATAATAGTATTAAAAAATATTTTTAAAAATTTTTTAAAACAAATTTTCAAAAATATTTTGTAAAAATATTTTTTTAAATAAAATTTTTAAAAATATTTTTTAATACTGCTTTCAAGATAAATTAAAACAAAATAATATTTCCTTTTTTATTTTACATTTAATAATAATAATAATAATAATAATAATAATAATAATAATAATAATAATAATAATAATAATAATAATAATAATAATAATAATATTCAGCACATAGATATGAACATAGACATTCAAGACAAAGCAGAGAAAGTGTTGAAAATTTACAGATAATGTAATATAATAATAATAATAATAATAATAATAATAATAATAATAATAATAATAATAATAATAATAATAATAATAATAATAATAATAATAATAGTAATAATAATAATAAAGTAATAAACATATAATGTATATACTGAACTTTAATATTTGTACAGCATTATAATACAGTTTGGTAATAATAAAAATGATACTACTATTACTTTTAATAATAATAAATTCGATAATACTACACTGACAATAGTAATATACTATATTTGAAAATAATAATAACAAAACAAAAAAATTAGGCATAAGAACAATAATAATAATGATAATAATAATGATAACAAAAATAATAATAATAATAATAATAATAATAATAATAATAATAATAAAAATAATAGTAATAATTTTTTTAAACTCAATACCCCCCTTTTGCATGTTTGAGGGTAGGTATAAGATTGTGGTTGTTTTGGGGGATAAATCAGTAAATAATACAACGTCGATAGTATCACAAATCAAAAGTTTCAACATTAGTATTGTTTTTCTCCCTATCAAATAAAAAGAGGAAATTAGATATGATTATGAACTGGAAACCTTTCACTAATTAGATGGGAATAAATAATAATAATAAAAATAAAAATAAAAATAATAATTATCAAATGATAATAATTATAATGATAATAATAATAATAATAATAATAATAATAAATGATAATAAGAAAATAATAAAATAATAATAATAAAAATGATAATAATAAAAATAATAATAATAATAATAAAAATAATTATAGTAATTATAAAAATAAAAATGATAATAATAATCAATTAACATTAATTATAATAATAATAATATTTAAAATTATGATATTAATAAGTTATTAGCATTATTATTAAATATATAATACACTCATAATACAAATTACAATTTATTTATTTATACATCCGGAATATGTTACTTTAATGAGGTATTTTTTATTTTTATTTTTTATCACTATTTTTTTCTTCTAATCACTAAAAAAAATTTACTGTTTGGTGGCAACAATTAACAACGTTAATAACAACAACAATAACTACAATGGCTACAGCGAATAATCATTCCCACTACATAAAAAATAGTATATTTGATTCTTTTACTTTATTAATTTAATAATAATAATAATAATAATAATAAAAATTCTCTACATTCAACTACCTAAAAATTAGGCTTTGTTTTTCATATGCATCTTTCAAATTTATAGTAATAATAATAATAATAATAATAATAA
>SEYY01024396.1:17500-30000 GCA_009176605.1 Armadillidium nasatum | reverse complement strand
CCCTCTCCTGAGGAATAGACACGTACCGAGAAAGGTTAAGGTCATGCTGTATACTACCTTGAGATCAGTCCTAATGCATGGTTCGGAGGCGTGGACTCTTACCACAAAGGACAAGAAATAGAATTGTGGCTGCAGAGATGAGAGCGCCGAGGCTTATAGTGGGAGTTGAGAGATGGAAGTGTAGGATGAACAAGGAAATTAGACAAACTGCGGATGGAACCAATTGAAGAGCTGGTGGAGAGAGAACAATTGAGATGGTATGGTCATATGCGAAGAATGGAAGATAATAGGTACCAAGCGAGGTCTTACAACTGGTGCCCGAGAGGTAGACCATCGGGAAGAGAAAGAAAAAGGTGGGAGGATGGAATTGATGATGCAGTGGAGAGTAGAGGAAGAACTCTGGACGCGGTGGAGATGAACGGTCTTTGAGATAGATCTGTATGGAGAGGCTTCACAAATGACAGGGCACAGCCCTAACTTTCGGCTCTTGGTGAGAATATATATATATATATATATATATATATATATATATATATATATATATATATATATATATATATATATATATATATATATATATATATATATATATATATATATATATATATATATAATATAACAATTATTTTTATAATGTCCATGTCCACTATCGCATTCTGCATTACATTTTTTAAGGCTAGACAATCATATCAGTGCAGAAGCATAAGCTTAAATAATAATAATAATAATAATAATAATAATATAAATATATATATATATATATATATATATATATATATATATATATATATATATATATATATATATATATATTATATATATATATATATATATATATTGCCAAAAGTGGAAAAAATTATAAAGTTCATGGGTTACATGGTCCTCCAGTAAACACTTGGCAACCCTCTATGGGTAGGGGGTGGGTCACTACTACTTGGTGGGCAAACAGTACTTTACAGCATAAATATTTAATATTTAAATGAATATTTTATTGTCAATTCATAAAATACATTTTCACATCGTAAAATACTGAGTTAGTTTTCAACAATATTTTGCTACATGTCTTAAAATGAGAATAAGGAAGACATAATTATCATTTAAAAAAATTTAAATTAAAAAAAAAATTTGTGCATGTCAATTTAATATTTTGACTTGGATAAAAATTACCAATACATTAAGACCTACATCATTTCCTTAACAGGAGTTTGAATCCTTTATATTTTTCAAATTTTTTTTAAATTGATTTTCATCATCTATTTGCAATACTAAAAAAAAAAAAAAAGAAAAAAAGTTACTTATAAGATATTCAGGTAACTCCTCTTTCTTCCAAAACCCTTCTACAGGGTGTCCCACTCGCTCTCCGCCACAGATATCAAAATAGTAATCATAAGTTAAAATAATTTGCCACTGACGAACCTTGGCATGCGAGAATTGTTCTAACATGAAAGTGACCGCCATTAACATTAAGGTATGCCTACCACACGCTTTTACCCCCTACAGAAGGTTACCACCAAAGACCCTTGAAAATTATCCTATTTTCAAAGAAGGATTCACTTTCGTACAACCTGACGTAGGGAGTGTGGCAAATGGCGCGACCCTTCATGATTCTACCCCGCTTCTCACACACCAAAGTTTGAACGTAGAAAATTTTATTAGCTTACGACCAGTAGTACTTTGATATTTATAAATACAAATCTAGGGCCGATAACAAGTGGGGGCACCCTGTATATCGTCAATCAACCTCCCTTCAGTAACAAATATCGGATACACAATACATAAACTACATATAAACAATATCTACCATAAAAAATATACGACTGACTAAGAAATATAAAATTCCAACTGTAAATACACCATTTACAATTAATAATAATAATAATAATAATAATAATAATAATAATAATAATAATATCAGGATATATGTATTTATTAATATCATAAAATTGGAAGCATTCTGGTAAATCATATATAATGATATAATAAGTAATAATAATGTGTATACATTTACGGTACAGACATATATGAATTGGTGGTCTGTCATACATATATGAATTGCTGGTCTGTCATCAAGTTATAATGAGAATCGAGTTAAGGTGTAAATTGGAGGTTTTTGTAAAACAAATTTAAAGGGATAACTCCCAATAAGGTTCTATAGCTCTCTTCGTACGTGACATTACATTGGTAATAAATTTATTACTATAATCTTTTTATACATATATCTTTTTTTTACCTATAAAGAGAACACAATTTTGTTCATATATATATATATATATATATATATATATATATATATATATATATATATATATATATATATATATATATATATATATATATATATATATATATATATATATATATATATATATATATATATATATATATATATATATATGAAAAAAAAATGAACTCAATATATAACACTAATTTCATAAGCCGCAGCAATAACAAAAATGTTCACGAGCAATTTCATGGAAATTGAAGGGTTGGTTTGCTAGGCCTGTCACCTTTTTGAATCTCACACTGCCAATAATGTTTTTATATACCGAGGAGTATTGTTGTCATTCAAGTGCTTTGTTGTATACCTGCAAATAAATAAATAAATTATATATATATATATATAATATAATATATATATATATATATATATATATATATATATATATATATATATATATATATATATATATATATATATATATATATATATATATATATATATATATATATATATATATATATATATATATATATATATATATATATATATATATATATATATATATATATATATATATATATATATATATATATCAATGAATTAATTTTAATAGATTGAATTATTTTCAATTCAATTCTCAAACTATTAAGAAAAAAGAATATTTATAAATTTACAAGAATACAGTAGGTAATATACTACTAAAAAAACAATATAATAAAATGGTAAGTTGTTCCATTCTACGAAAAGGGAATACTAAAGGGATACACATTGGTTTAAATTGAGCGTCAAATTTTAATAATACTATATTAATATAATTTTGTGTTTGTTTCTTTTGTTGCATGAAGAACTAGAAAAATGAGGTTAAGGAAGAAAATAAATATCAAACTTGAAAAAACTGGTGGAGCTGGAGCTGGAACTGGAACTGGAACTGGAGCTGGAGCTGGAGCTGGAACTGGAGCCAGAGTTCAAAAAAAAATCTACTGCTGTACAGAAGTCTGAAGTAGATGATCGTAGCAGAACAATTTTAAAATGATGGAGTAGATATCCAGTTAGAACCCGGGAAATTTTAAATGTTGAAACTGGAGCTGATGATAGTGTTTAAAGTACAGAATAATTAACAATGCTACTCCGGGGTTATTACTAGGCTCATAAATGGTGGTATTATTAAGGGTGACTGGCCTAGCAACCCGGCTTTTCAATTTCGTGCTTTTATCAACTCAAGAATTTGTCTAGAGAACTCTAGAATAAAGAACAGAAGGGTTAAATGGAAGAAAAAATCTACTCCCACTGACAGGGTGAAACCCCTTAATGGTAATGCAAGGAAAAAAGATGAAGCAGAATCCTCTTTATTTTCAACACTATGAACTAATGTTCATTTAACCAAAGCTTTTTTTTTTTTTTTTTTTTTTTTTTTTAAGAAAAAGTTCACATCTCACGGGCATTGCCCTATTCGAGGAGAGGAGCTTTCTAGGTAGTATATACCTAGGATACCGAAGTGGGATCGAACCGGCGCCCTCAAGCACGTGAGTCAAAGCTGTCCCTATTCTTTTTTCAATGTATTCGTTATTTGTCTTGGGGTAAACAGAATGATAGCCTTAACTTTTACACCTTTAACCTGTGAAGGGTGAATGCTGTGACAGGAGTGAGTTGCTGTTGTAGTGTTGTGTCAGAGTTAATAAACTGTCTATCAACTTTGAGCAAGCGTTAGGAGGATGCTGAGTTCCTCATGCAGTTAGTAGCATAACGCTAAAGTGACTGACTCACATGCCTGAAGGTGCTAAATCGATCTTTTCTGCCGATCCTAAGAAAAGTTCCTCTCCTCGAATAAGCAAATTTAAGCCAGTGAGATGTCAACTTTTTTTTATATAAAAGAAATGAGTCATAATGCAGTTGTTTTAGAGCGTAGGTCATCAAAATTTTTACTGTGTATGTCAGTCATTAAAAATTTTATAAGTATAAATTTTTTTGCTCTTTAAGCACAATTCAATAGAAATTGATTTGAGATTTTTCCATTATTGGACATCATTTTCACACCTTTTCCAGAAAATACCTCCAAACAAGAAAGTTTCCTTCATATATATATATATATATATATATATATATATATATATATATATATATATATATATATATATATATATATATATATATATATATATATATATATATATATATATATTTACCGTAAAGCATTAAGTAAATTTTCTGAACTGGAGGCTGGCTGATCCTTAAGAACTTTAACACATCCTTTTACCTACAATAAAAATGCATATAATTAAATTTGCTATACAGGAACTACATCGACACATATATATATATATATATATATATATATATATATATATATATATATATATATATATATATATATATATATATATATATATATATATATATATATATATATATATATATATATATATATATATATATATATACAAAGTCCTTACAAGTACAAGTGTGAGAACAATCTTTACTTACATCAACATTTGATGCTCTTACGAAAGCACCATCAGGATGAACGTGATCGTACAAAATAACCAGAGCCACCATCACCCTCAGAATAAATAAATGTGTTTCTTCTCTTTGAAAACGTGCTATTAAATCCCTGTAGGGAAAGAAAATATAGCCATATTAATAAGTAATGTCCCAGCGAATTGGAAATAAACAATAAATATAGAATTATAATATATATATATATATATATATATATATATATATATATATATATATATATATATATATATATATATATATATATATATATATATATATATATATATATATATATATATATTATATAAATTTATATAATTAATTTACAGAATAACAATTAAAATAAAAGAAAAGAAAAAAAAAAAGAAGAAGAAGAAGAAGAAAGAAGAAGAAAGAAGAAGAAGAAGAAGAAGAAGAAGAAGAAGAAGAAGAAGAAGAAGAAGAAGAAGAAGAAGAAGAAGAAGAAGAAAGAAGAAAGAAGAAGAAGAAGAAGAAGAAAGAAGAAGAAAGAAGAAAGAAGAAGAAGAAGAAGAAGAAGAAGAAAGAAGAAGAAGAAAAAGAAGAAGAAAGAAAGAAGAAGAAGAAGAAGAAGAAGAAGAAGAAGAAGAAGAAGAAGAAGAAGAAGAAGAAGAAGAAGAAAGAAGAAGAAAGAAGAAGAAGAAGAAAGAAAGAAGAAAGAAAAAGAAAGAAGAAGAAAACAAATAAACTTACGGATTTTCTAACATTCTCTGACACACCTTGGCCATAGTGCCAAAGGTTTCAGTGGTATTTTCTAGAGGGATTTCATTGTGCTAAAAAGGGAAATAAAGAATTATTAAATTGAATGATTACTAATAGATATTTATTTCAAGATATTAAAAGATAATGCAAAAAAAAATTAATACTGATAAGCAATATCTATTAAAAGACATCGATTGCACATTTCGCATTAAAAAATGTGTAGATTACAAAATTGATAAGCGATGTATATACGATATTAAAAAAGATATATTAAAATATATCGATGATAAATTTGGTATACAATATCGATTATACGATATTAAATAATATCAAGTTTATGATTTTAAAATCTATAGAATATATGATAAAAGATATCGTTTATAAGATATTAAAAGAAACTTATTAATAAATCTTAAAAGAAATCGTTTATAAGATCTTAAAAGATATCGATTAAAATATAATAAGATATCGAATTTTAATCGATATCTTAAAAGATATCGATTAAAATATATTAAGATATCGAATATAATATCTTTAAAGATAAAGATTATAATATTGTATATTAAAATATTAAGATAAATAAATATAAAGATTTAGATTATAAACAGGACTTCCGAGCCGGAGTTCGATCTGGAGCCGGATTTGGGGAATTCAAAGATAGAGCCTAGTGGTGGTGGTGGTGGTGACGATGATGATGATAAACTATAAAATAATAGGGTTCAATACCGGAGGCACATAAATTTAAAATAACGGAGCTGGATCCAGACAATTTTAAAATGGGGTGAAACGAGAGCAAGAAGGTGTTCGAGACGGCTAAAACACTGCCAGCTCAGCATTCCCGATTATAAATATTAGGAAGGTTAATGTCAAATACTTGATACTCACCTCATTGACAAATTTTGTTGTTGTATCACTAACGACTTTTAACATTGGCGTTGGAATGGCGTAAAAAAGACTGATGGCGTGAGACTCGTGCCCAATTGGGCTCTGGGTATCCAGCTGACGCATAACCGTCCTTCGATAATAACTAAGGTCATTTTGTATAGCTGGTGTTGTCATCTGCAATATATAAAAAAGAAAAATATCCAACATTAACACCATAACATTTAACAAAGTAAAATAAAAAAGAAATTAATGAAAATAATACATAAAATTCAGGCAGGACCTTAAATAGTATACACTTCTGAAAGTAATTCAAGATATATAAACCCGTAAATTCACTTATCCAAAAGTAACCAACTTGGAAAACAAAGGTCAATATATGAAGATAATGAATGTAGGAGTAATACGGGATAACTCATTCGAATAGCAAACCAACACAATACAAAGAATCAATTAAAATTTTCAGTTTATAAAATGCACACAAATGGAAAACTAGACGACACAATATAAAATAAATATATACTCGTCGTACTATCGTAGAGATTCTAAGGATCTGCCACAGGTAAGAGATCTTGGAGGATAAGGAAGAATTAACAGAAGATATTCAGCCAGCTCAGGAGATGAAGAGCATTAACTGACTTTCTCAAAAAAAAAAAAATTAATGAATTGGCTTTTGTCTTAAGAGACAATAAGCCTAATGAAGAATCACAATAACAGGAAAGGAAAATAAAAAGAAAAGAACAAACATTAGTTTCATTGTATGAGTGTGATGACTATTTAAATTTACAATAATTACCAAGAAATAATAACCAATTTGTGAAGTGGAAATAATAATAAGAATAATATTCCTCTTTTGAGAAAACTTAGAAAATTTTAAGGATACCATCTTTCTATTAATAGAGAAGTATATAATATATATATATTAATATATATATATATATATATATATATATATATATATATATATATATATATATATATATATATATATATATATATATATATATATATATATATATATATATATATATATATATATATTATATATATATATATAATATATATATATATATATATATATATTATATATATATATATATATATATATAATATATATATATATATATATATATATATATATATATATATATATTATATATATATATATATATATATATATCGAGTCTGCAAGGAAATATGTTATGTTATAAATAGGGATGGAGCGATACCAAAATTTTTACCGATACTGATACCTAAAAATTCCCCGAAGCCGATACCCGATACCTGAAAATATGCCGATACTTGCCGATACTACTACCGATACCGATACTTTACTCCTATACAAATTTTGGCCGATACCGATACTGAAAAGGTCGATACGGATACGGATACCGTTACCGATACCGGTAAATATGCCGATACTTGCCGATACCGATACCGATACTTCACTCCATCCCTAGTTCTAAAAATAGAAAAGTAGAGACTTTAAAATATATATTTATTCTTACCTTTAACTCATCAAATTTTAAGGTGAACTCCAATATTTCTGCAAACTGCTTCACAAGAGCTTGTTGGGTCTCTAAATGCTGACAGGGAGACATTTCAGGTCGACAAAGTTCCATCAAAAGTGTCGGCAATGTTTCTTCTACACATTTTTCAAAGAAGAAATATTAACATCAGGATTATATTATTATTATTATTATTATATAAAAATTCAAAACATTTTATTTGAAATCCATTAACCAAAAGAAAAGTCCCCGATAAGTACATGATGCCAAATAAGTATTTTAGATAAGAGTTATTCCAAGATTTGTGAAGCTTATAATAAAAATAAATTTCCTACTTTCTTCTTATAAAAATCAAAAGCAAGAAAATGTATTATTTAAGCCTTCTTCATTTCAAATATCAACAAAAGACTTACTTAATTTTTGAGAAAACATGTAAAATTGTTCAAGTTTCGTTACAAGGGGCACCACTGCTTCTCTTGCCCTTCTTTGGCATTCTTCATTTGCATCACTAATTGCCTGAAGCAGAAAGTCTAAATTAGTTTAGAGAAGATAGGGAAGATTGGGAATACTTTTATATAAATAAGAGAATTTAGAATCTGCAGTACTCTTATAATAAAATGCAAACAGTAATTTTATGAAATCATAAATATTTTATGTAGTATCGTCAACCACCCAACCTGGCATTTCTCATAAAACCTCAAAATTCCTCCCTCCAATTTGAAGATATTAAAATTAACTATTACGTGTAAGTTACGTGAGGATATAACTTAGTCAAGATATACAAGAAATCTTATGGGTAAAATGAAAAGTTTATCTCAGTATCTTTCAATACATCGAGCCCATATTTATACCCGTTTAACTACAGCTGAAATTTAAGTCTTTCATTTACGAGATAAGAAGAATCGTTCATTTCTTTACGAGCCAAAAGACTGTGCTCATTTTATCACTACTGAATAAAGGCTGTATGAATCATCGTAACGCGAAAGAAAGTAAATACTTAAACATTCTTTTAAGGACGAAAGGCAAAAACAACAGTACGTGTCTCTCTACTTGCTAAAAACGAAACTTACCAAAGCAGTTCAAAACAAAGCACGAAAAGGACCATGAAATCTTTAATGAAAAATGTATTCAATATTATGTACTTTTTTCCAATTGAGAAACTTAAATTAAAGTAAATAATGTTTATGTCCGAAGACTTTGTGGGCAGCTGAAGTATTAGGAAAGTATTAAAGAATTGTAGGGCCACTAGTTATTTATGGGTATATGTAAAAAGTGACTTCAGATCTACAAAACAGCTCTTCTTGGTAGTAAATTAAAATATATTCATTTAAATTACCAATTACTAGCTTGATTAGAAGACATGAAAGAATGTTAGATACAAATCATATTTGTGAATAACAAAGTTAGGGCAAGCTTCAGCCTCACTTTGGATTCAAAGTACGAATGCAAATTTTCTTATGAAAAGAGTTTTTAAAAAAATAAAACATATAAAAACAATTTTTTAGTATGAAGTTCAAAGTTCCCTAACGTCTCTAACATTTTAAACTTTGACATTCTTAAAAATCAGGAAATATTTTTTCTTCTACTTGCAAATATCAAAAGCCAAATACAAGTTAATTTTACCAATTACACCCTCCCCCCCCATTATTAAACCTTCCCCCACTCCCACGATATAAACCCCGTCTTTAAGAGTATTAATAACAATCAGGAAAATTAATAACCGTCAATGCCTAGATGCAGTTAAGAAAAAAAATATCTGGGCAGTAACCAGGGATGAAAGGGGAAAGTATGGGGTTGCAACTCTAAATTAAAAATTCAAACAATTAATAAAAAATATGATAATGATAAACGCTACAGTAGTAAATGAATTCATTTTAAGCATTCTGATTATATATATATATATATATATATATATATATATATATATATATATATATATATATATATATATATATATATATATATATATATATATATATATATATATATATATTCACAAACTATTAACTCTCATCCACAACTCTATAAATTACTCCAACACATCCTCTCAACATGCTAACACACAAACTGACAACACATCTAAAATTCAAACCTTCTCAATAGAAATAAACAAAACTACGCACAACATAGTAAACCTATACATACCACACCATACATCCAGTCACTGCCCACCAAACTACATACCAATCCTCTCTACAATAACAAACCTTCCTAATCTCCTTCTATGCGGAGACTTCAATGCCCACCACCCGACCTGGTACAAAAACCAAGCCTCCGACAAAAGAGGAACCCATATCATCGAACACTTGGAACATCTCAACATCCTAACAACAAAAACCTTCCATACCAGAATCCCCCCGCAAATCAACCAATCCCCCACATCACCAGACATCACTTTTTGCTCCTCAAACATTCACCCCTTTCTACAATGGACCAAAGAAACCGATCTAAACTCTGACCTACAATAATTTTAAAATACCACATCAAAAACAAACCCACTTACAAATCTAAAACTACTTTTACCAACTACAAAAAAGCAGACTGGACCGGTTTCTCCAACTACATAGATGAAAAACCTCACAACAAACGAAATTACAAACATATCCTCCCTCAAATCAGCAATTA
Organism: Armadillidium nasatum; assembly: GCA_009176605.1. Lineage (NCBI taxonomy): Eukaryota > Metazoa > Arthropoda > Malacostraca > Isopoda > Armadillidiidae > Armadillidium > Armadillidium nasatum. Next base: position 19,548 of record SEYY01024396.1, on the reverse strand, counting down.
ATCATCTCACCCACACAATCCAGAAAGCGGCCAACATCTTCATCCCTAAAGGCCACATTAAAAAATATGTACCAAACCTCTCCCCCGAAATCGCTTCCCTCATAAAACAAAGGAACACACTAAAACGCCAAAACAACCCCACACAACTCACCAAAACACAATTAGAAACCCTAAACAATCAAATATCGACCCTAATAAAAACTCACACAACCTAACAACTACCAAAACTTCCTCATCAAAAACTTGGACAACACAAACAGCAAAAAGAGTCTGGAAAACAATCCACACAATTCACAATGCAAAAAACAACCCACTTCACACTCACGAAACTCCAACCAATCCCACTACACAAACCCCATTAACTCCCAAACAACACATCAACCTACTGGCCACACACTTTGCTAAACAAAGTAGCTTACCTACCCACCCACAAAACAGAAAAATAATCAAAAAAACTGAAAAAGCTACGCAACAACCAAAACAACTTAAACGCCATCACACCCACAAACACACAAAACACCATTAAAACTATCAAAAACTCTCCAGCAACAGGACCAGACAACATATCAAATATTCACCTAAAACACCTATCCATCCACACAATCACATACATAACCTCCATCTTCAACAAATCCATCCAACTCAACTATATCCCACCCAATGGAAAAAAGCATTAATCATCCCTAAACTAAAACCTGGCAAAGACCCTTCAAACCCCTCCTCTTACCGCCCAATCTCCCTATTATCCACCATCTCAAAACTTCTTGAAAAACTAATCCTAAATTCTATCCTCCAATTCATCCCACAACAAAACTTCCAACACGGGTTCAAACCCAACCACTCCACCACCACTGCACTTACCAACATCATCCAACCTATATTAAACGGACTAAACCATAAGCCATATCACAAAACTATATTAATAGCAATTGACATAAACAAAGCCTTCGATACTGTCCCGAGACATAATCTTATCCATAAAATCCTCCAATCCAACATCCCAACAAATACTAAGAAATGGCTATCCAACTTCCTATCAGGAAGAACCGCCCAAATACAACAAAACGGCCATAAATCACGTACCATCAACATAAAGAACGGAGTTCCCCAAGGAGCCATACTCTCCCCCACTCTATTCAACCTATACACAGCAGACCTCCCACAACCCCAAACAACTTTCACCCACATCACCTCATACGCCGACGACATAACTAAAGCCACCACTCACAAAGACCTCAACACCGCAACAACACTCACACAAGACTACCTAACACAACTCCAAACTTGGCTAGTAGAAAACAGGATGACGGCATCCCCAAACAAATCCTCCATAACCCTCATAACAACAGACAAACACATATCCAACACCCACCCACAAGTCCTACTAAACAACACCCCCATACCCCTCAACAAAACCCCAAAGATTCTTCGGCCTAACATTTGACACTCACCTCACTTTCTCCAAGCACATTCAAAATACCACCTCAGCCGCAAACAGAAAACTCAACATCCTCAAAACAGTGGCCAACACAGACATACAACAACATACAAACCTCAATTGCAATCTACAAACAATTTATACGCCCCACCATTAACTACGCCTCCCCTGTCTGGCACCCTCTGCTCTCCAACCAAAACTTAACGACACTCCAAATAACGCAAAATAAAGCCCTTCGCACCATCACCGGCTGCACACGCACAACCCCTCAACAACACCTACATAACGAAACCAAGATACTACCTATAAGGAATCACCTCGAAATGATAGGCACCCAATTTTACGCAAAAACACGTCTACCCACACACCCATGTCACAAAACTCTCCTCCAACCTACCCCACAAAGACTAACACAAGCCTCCATCGTCCACCGGCGCCTTTTACAAACAGATCCTAAATCACATCCCCCCTCCTCCCCCCAATACCACAACAACCAAACATATACACACTCAACTAACACATTCATATATGATCAACAGACCTCCAAACAACATCCTTAACAGAACCCCCCTCCCGAAATAAACCCCGACTTCAACAACCTCCCAAGACA
>SEYY01024396.1:0-10000 GCA_009176605.1 Armadillidium nasatum | reverse complement strand
CATGTTCATATATAATATATATATATATATATATATATATATATATATATATATATATATATATATATATATATATATATATATATATATATATATATTATATATATATATATATATATATATATGAGATTTCAATAAAAAAAACAATAAAAACGTTTACAAAAGACAAATATTAAAATATTTATGAATAAATTGAAAACTGATTAAAGTAAATAAAAATTCGCACAATAAAAAAAAACAAAATATATTTTGTTAAATATATTTATACAAAAAGAGAAAGGCAATATAATGACACAGCAATTTTTGAAGGTCACAAAATAATGATAACTATACTTTTATATTTTTCCATGAATAATATGTTTTTCCCCTCCTCCCACCCCCAAATCCCCCAAAATAGGGGGTAAAATACATAAATAACTTGAAACTCAAAAATCAGAGAGTCGAGAGTTTCTCTTAATATCACCTATATATATATATATATATATATATATATATATATATATATATATATATATATATATATATATATATATATATATATATATATATATATATATATATATATATATATATATATATATATATATATATATATATATATATCAAAACAACGATGCACTATCCACATCATTTCCAACAAATATTACCTAAATGAAAATTAAAACTAAAAAGAAGTTAGACCTTTCGACGCAAATGCGTCCTCATCAGACTCCTTAATTTTTTTTTTAAATGTCAAAGGCTAAAAAACAGACCAGCAAACGCTCCACAAATGAAAAAAAAATCAAATTAAAAATTCCCCACCAACTCCGCCCTGGCTATTAAAACTTCTATTTAAAAAAAAAAAGAGAAAATATCAAAATAAAAGCGATATCAGACTTTAAAGGGTGGTGTCTCAGATTACTCTTATTTTGAAATTGCACTTTTTTAAATATAAGTTTAATAGCTGGGGCGGAGTTTGTGGGGAATTTTTTTATGAGTTTTTCATTTTGAATGGAGCGTTTACTGGTCAGTTTTTTTTTTTAATTTTTTTTTATTTATATATAAAAAAAAAAAAAAAAAAAAAAAAAAAAAAAAAAAATTAAGGAGTCTGATGAGGATGCATTTGCGTCGAAAGGTCTAACTCCTTTTTAGTTTTAATTTTCATTTGGGTAATTTCTTTTATATATATATATATATATATATATATATATATATATATATATATATATATATATATATATATATATATATATATATATTACTAGATTACTGAGTATTGGAAAGTATTATATACTAGAATGGAAGACTAGCCATGGATATATATATATATATATATATATATATAATATATAATATATATATATATATATATAATAATATATATATATATATATATATATATATATATATATATATATATATATATATATTATATATGAAACTATAAACACCAATATAATATAAGCTAAATACTTGTGTATCCAATATAATGAAATGCTTGGAACACTAGAATCTAAAATACACCAGTAAATAAAATTATAAAAAAAATGGTGTAAAAATATTTAAGGGTCTAAAGATAGAAAAGATATAAAAGGGAAATTTCAAGAATTTAAATGAGGGAAAAAGGTAAATTACTCTTTAATAGATGAACGCCCAAATTTCTGGTGATCCATCAATGCAGGGATAATACACCATAAACCTTAAGTATAGATTGAACATATGAGTTGGGAAATCAGTAATTTGTTACAGGTTCTTTTTAATAATAAGGCAATGGACGAAGATATTATCTATAAAGCACATAAGAAACGTAGAAAATCTAACACGGGCGTCAATATAAATATATATATAAAAAAATGGTAACATAAAGCTGAGTAGATATTCATCAATCACGAAAGCGATTTACTATCTCAATTATTATTGATAAAAGCAAGATAATATATTCATTATCTGCGATCTAATTTACAAATTAATATAGTGTGAAAGTATTAGCATAAGTATCAGTTGAAGTTTCACTGGGTTCACATATTCATAAAGTAGAGTTTCTGATACTTTCATTTGAAGTAGATAACATAAGTAGATAATTAGTTAATTTATATGTTAAGATTCTTAACAAATAATACAAAATGGAAAAAAGACTATCAAACCGTTTAAAAGTATAAAAAAGAAATTATACAATTATCTTAGTTTAATGTTCAACTTCCAAATTCCTTTTGATTTTTTATCTTCTTACCGATCAAATATTTGATACACGGCTGCACATCAATCTAGCCTAATGTTTCATTCAAAATCTTCCATTTGAAACAAACAAACAAAAATTTCTTCCCTATGTTTCAACATTCTCTGGCAATGTTTGTATAGACATTATTTTCTAACAGAGTTTATTGCCCTTTCCATAATTACTTTCAGCAAAACAAAACAATAAATAAAATGAACTTATAAAAAGAAAAACAGACTACGTACTTTCAGAATCTAATATGACGTCATTGTTATACATCAAAACAATAGATAAAAATCTCATAAAAAAATAGGTTAAGTGCTTTCAGAATCTAATATGTCGTCACAGTCATCCATCAAAAAATAAATAATATCTTCATAAATAAATAAATTAAAAGAAAATAGGCAACGTACTTTCAAAATCTAATTTGACGTATTGTCATATATATATATATATATATATATATATATATATATATAATATATATATATATATATATATATAATATATATATATATATATATATATATATATATAGTACTTTCAAAATCTAATATCACATCATAGTAGTACATCTATAAATAAAATACTCAAACATTAAAGAAAATAGGCTACGCACTTTCAAAATCTGATATGCAGTCACAGTCATCATAGGAACATAGGAAAATAGAGCAGTTAGAAGCCACAAGGGCCTATCGAGACTGTCCCAGTCCAAACAAAAATAATAACAATACTAATACATGCACAAAGACTAGGTCTATCCCATCCCAGTTATCAGTTCATTCATGCAAAAGATAAAAGAAAAACTAAGCCCCATTACATGCATATTCAATAAAACCATCACCCCTACAAAAACTGCCGTTAGGCTTAGTCATAGGTTGATCTGTTGATCCAAAAATCATATATACCCGCCAATTTGGCTTAGTAGATTATTCTATATAATACCCAACCATCCATATATCTATCTAGCCCTTTTAAATTTGACAAGAGATCACAGTCAACAACCCTCCGTGGCAAGTCATTCCAAAAATTAACAACTCTATTACTGAAAGAGTTTTTCTTAGTCGAGATGGCATGGCTCTTTTTAATTTTCTTATCATGTCTCTATTTACTCTTCCTTGGTCCACTATAAAGTATTTTTTCAATCTCTGTATTAACTGTCAAATGCAAATATTTGTAAACTTGTATCATATCCCCTCTGAGAAATCTCCTTTCAACTGAGAACATTCCTAACTCCTCAACCTCTCTTCAAAGCTCTTATTTTCAAAGCCAGAATCATCCTTGTTGCTCGACGTTTACTCTCTCCAGCATATCTATGTTTTTCTTAAATGAGGAGCCAAACCTGTGCACAATACTCTAAACTGCCTAACATGCTATTATATAGTTTGCTTATAACCCTTGCTCTTGTAAACTACATTGCGATTAATTATACCTAACATCTTTTTTGCTTTATTCCTTGCTTCCAAAACATTGATCACCCACCTTCAGATTACTGCTAAATAATCACACCTAAATCTTTTCAGTCCACAGTCTCAAGCCACTCCCCATTCATTTCATAATTAAATCTTCATTTGAGTAACCTACATGAAGAACTTTACATTTTTTACTATTAAAGTTCATTTGCCACCTCTCTGCCCAACCAAGAAGTCTATCTAGATCACCTTGAAGCTTTATGCATCCATCATTATTCCTTACTGAGGTAACCACTTTGGTATCATCTGCAAACTTAGAAACCTTGCATTTAAGACCTTTGTCTAAATCATTTTTATATATATAAGGAACAAAAGTGGTCCCAGCACAGAACCTGTGGTACCCCCACTCTTCACCGTTTCCCATAATGACTTATTACCATTAAGTAATACACACTGCCTTCTGTTCTTTAACCACTCTTTAATCCAATTGTGTACCATTCCATCTATACCAACTGCGACAACTTTTGCATCAGCCTTACATGGGGTACCTTAACAAAAGCTTTGCTAAAGTCTAAATATATACATCAACTGGATCACCCCCTGTCTATACATTCAGTAATATATTCCATAAATTCTAGTAGATTTGTCTGACATGATCTACCCTTTCTAAAGCCATGCTGGGAGTTATATAGTATCTTGTTATCATCTAAATGCTTCTCTATATGACTTTTCAGTAACTTTTCCAAAATTTTCACAACCAGAGATGTTAAACTAACTGGCCTATAGTTCCCTAAATCTTCTTTACTACCTTTTTAAAATATGGGCACCACATATGCTGCTTTCCAGTCCTCAGGTACCTCTCCAAAAGCAATAGATCGCTTAAAAATCAAATACAGTGCCTTTGCAATACTGCTACTCCCCTCTTTTAGAATTCTACCATACACACCATCCGGACCCGCTGCCTTATTTGGGTCAATATGTTCTAGTAAGGATGCGATTTCATTTAACTCAATTTGAAATGTTGTACACCTATTCATTACATGTATACTAGAACTATTACTCTCTAAACTGCTATCCAACCTTTCCTCAGTAAACACTGATGCAAAATAAGCATTGAAAATATTAACCAATTCCTTATCTGAACTTACTAAATTTCCATCAATTTTAATTGGGCCAATTTTCTTATCCTTGCTTTTAAATTTATAAAAGCTAAAAAACTTTTTCAGGTCTTTATTACTATTTCTTGCCAAATTAATTTCTGCCATTCTCTTTGCTCTTCTTATTGACTGGTTAAGTTCATTCCTAATTCTCTTATAATGTTCCAAATCTTCCCCCCTTCTCCTACCTTTGAACATTTTAAAACATCTACGCTTTTCACTGATTTTCTCTTTTATCTCTCTACTACTCCACCAATTAGGTTTTCTATTTGCCACCCTAATGGGTTTATCTTTAAAACACACAGACTGTATGTTAGCCAATATTTGCTTGAAGTATTCCCACATGATGAAACAATTTTGACCATTAAACTCCTTATCCCAGTCAATTCATTGAGCATTGCTCGGAATTTGCTAAAATCTCCATTTCTGAAATCTAATATCTTTTCCCTATTGACTTGCAATTTGGGCCCAGACCTCACATTCCAGTTAAATCTAATAATATAATGATCACTAGCTCCTAAAGTCTCCCCTACTTTGACATCATTCACCATATTTCATCATTTAATATTAAATCTAACAATGACACATGCCTTGTCGGTTCTTGGACAATCTGACTCAAAAAGTTATATAGAATACAATTTACAAATACTGAACTTCTATTAACATACTACTCAAAGTATTCCACTCAATGTCTGGAAAATTAAAATCACCCATAATGACTATCCCTTTTACATTATTTTCACACGCTACCTTGATTTCCTTCACCATTTCTTCATCTAATACTTGACTCTGATCAGGAGCTCTATAAAATGCTCCTATCCTATATGATTTATTATACATAAGAATATCTACCCACACAGATTCCACATCCTGATTTGTTTTAATGTCAGCTATTAACACTGATTCAATATTGCCTTTAACATAGAGTGCTACACCTCCACCACTTCTTCCTCTACGTTGGTACATCAAAACTATAAATAAAAAACTCAATAAATTAAAGAAAATAGGCTACTTTCAAAATCTAGCATGACGTCAGTCATACAAATAAAAAAAAACTAAAACAATAAATTAAAGAAAATAGGCTATGTAGTTTTAAAATCTAGTATGACGTTAGCCATACATAAAAAAAAAAAAAAACTCAAACAATAAAGAAAATAGGCTATGTACTTGCAAAATATAATATGGCGCCAAAGTCATACATCAAAACAAATAAAAGTCTCATAAAATAAATTAAAGAAAAGGTTCCGTACTTTTAAAATCCAGTACGACGTCACAGTCATGAATCAAAACAAAAAATCAAAGAAAATAGGCTACGTAGTTTCAAAATCTAGAGTATGATGTCACAGTCATATATCAAAACGATAAAAACCTCATAAGAAAAAAATTAAAGAAAATAGGCTACGTACTTGCAAAATCTAGTATGACGTCACAGTAATGCATCGAAACAATAAAAAAAAAACAAAAAAACAATAAATTAAAGAAAATAGGCTACGTACTTTCAAAATCTAGTATGACGTCACAGTAATGCATCGAAACAATAAAAAAAAAAAAAACAATAAATTAAAGAAAATAGGCTACGTACTTTCAAAATCTAATATGACATCATATTTATTTTGATCAACGGAGCAGCAAGTGGAGTCGTCTCTCGAAAGCAACCGAAGAAGATTTCCCATACTAGAATACGAACGACACAGACTGTGAAAATAAAAATAAAAAACAAATAAAATATTTTTAAAAAGTAATTTATTAAATATTAAAAGTAGTTAAATATTACATATTTTAAAATCATTTTAAAAAATTATCTGAAAATGGAATGAAAAAGTCCAAAGGCGATGGTTCGATCCCACAAGCGGATCTTCAAAAAGAACCATCTAGAAAAGTTCCCCTCCCCAAATAAAGCAATGCTCTTGAGGTGAAAAGCCAAAAAAATATATATATACCGAAGTGAAGAAAAACATCATTACATAATGAAATGATGAATGAAATTTATATCGTTTTAACGAATCTGAGTTGAAAAGGTTTCAGTTTAAACTTGATTTCATTATTTTGTAGTTATTTCTTTACAGGTCATACCAAGGCTGCAGAACCAATGAAATTATATAAAAAAAAAAACCCATCTCTGATCTCGACTCCACCATTTTAAAATTATACGGTTTCTACTTCGGTTTCACTTATTAATAGTTTTTTTTCCCCGTTTTGCATCGCCCTCAATCTAAAACTTTGCGGCCCTTCAGAATTGAGCTTGAAAGTTTGTTTATAAGATAAATGTTATTATTATTATTCTTGTTACTCGAAATTTCTAATCTCTCTCTCTCTCTCTCTCTCTCTCTCTCTCTCTCTCTCTCTCTCTCTCTCTCTCTCTCTCTCTCTCTCTCTCTCTCTCTCTCTCTCTCTCTCTCTCTCTCTCTCTCTCTCTCTCTCCTCTCTCTCTCTCTCTCTCTCTCTCTCTCTCTCTCTCTCTCTCTCTCTCTCTCTCTCTCTCTCTTTAAGGAAATAAATTCGAAATCTTGCAAGCAAAAAATGCAAGGATTTCGCCAGTCTAAATTTAAAACGGCATAGGTATCGAAGGTTAATTAAATAAAAATATAAATGTAAATAAATTAAAATTATTCAAAATACATTTCCTTAGCGATATATAGAAAGTATATATAAGTTAATATATATAATATATATAATATAATATTATATATATATATTTATAATATATATATATATATATTATATATATATATATATTATTATATATAATATATATATATATATATAATATGAACAGACCGGGGCCCCGGCTAAAAATCAGGGAAAACCGGGGTTTGCCTAGGGTTAAAATGGCAAATTATACTTTAGGGGGACATCCAATTTCAAAAAACTTTAATTTCCTGAAATTTTTGTTTTTTTTTTTTTTCCCCCCCGGTGAAAAAGTCCATTTCTAGCATTTTTCTGAGTATAATTTAAAAAGTTTTTTTTTTTTTTTGGAAATTTGACCCTTTTCAAATGAAGGGAGGGGGTGGGGGGCAAACCACTTTTCGGAATGATCTGAAATTTGGACTATATTTATTCAGAATTCTATGGGCTACAAATTCTTCTAACAGATTTTTGTTCCCAGAGTTATAGAAAAAATGTTATAAGCCAAAAACTGACCAACTATCGAAAAAAAATTCCACCTTTTCGGACAAAACAATTAAAAAAAAAAATACAACTATAACATTTCTTATTTTTGGTGGGTGTATAGAGGAGGGATGGGGCTACAAATTCCTCTTTATACTTTATTCGATGCGATTCGTTGGTTTCGAGATATAGCCTTCAATAAGGTCCATTTTTTATCAAATTTCAAAAATTTCCAGTTTGAGAGGCTATATCTCGCTTCAAACAAATAGCACTTAATAATGCACTAAATAAAAGTTGTTGCCCTGCCCTCCTCTAAACAATATCCACAAATAAAAAAAATAGTTTTTTTTAAATAATTTTTTTTTTTTTTTTTTTTTTTGGAAAAAAAATTCAAGTACCGGTACTTATAAATTTTTTTTTCTAGATGTGATATCAAAAATCTGTTCCCAACAATGCAAGAAATTGGGGCTAAGATTATTTAGTTAAATTTTCATCTCATGTGGAATAGAGGTTTGACCAAGATACTCATTTTTTACCAACTTTGGGTCCAAATAACTTTCAAACCGTTATAGACTCAGAAAAATGCTCGAAATCAACTCAGAACTTCGGGAAAAAAATGCATATACCCTGAAAATTTCAGCTAAACCAGTCAAATAATAATTTTAAAAAATTCAAACAAAATATAGAAAATTAAGATTTTTTCTTTTTTTTTTTCTTTTTCTTTTCGGTTTCTTTTGACCGCTCCTTTTCTGATAGTGAATGTTCATCTTTATGTTATGATTTTAGAAGCTCACACACTGCTAAAGCTGATCTTTTAACCATTTTGACTGAATATATAAACAAAATAATAATTTTGAAATAATGTGGCTAAATGTTACAAGTTTAACACATAGCAATAAAATAACAATGATATGTATAAATACAGGCTATATTGATAATTTTAAATCTTACATTTTTTCAAACTTTCCTTAGAGTCTTACCTAGGTAAACCTGTTGAATCACTATTGTGAATCAGAATGGTTTTTTTTTTTTTTAAAAACTTTTATTGCACAAAATCTGTAATTTTCAGAAATATTTTCGGAGAAAATGCACATAATCATCAATTTAAGTGAATGTTGACTATTCTATTCCTTCCTTATAATTAAATAAACATCAATTAAATTTATATCTAATTTTCTTAACCTAAAATTTAGCTTTTGACCTCTTTACAAATTTTTGGCAACCCCGGCCCCGGCAATTCCACCCCGGTCTCCCTATATATATATATATATATATATATATATATATATAATATATATATATATATATATATAATATATATATATATATATAGTATATATATATATTATATATATATATATATATATATATATTAAAACAGGCATATGACCTAATTTAAGAGTAAGGTAATAAACGTATGACTCTTTTTAAATAACAGCCAATTTTAATATAGTATATAAAAAAAGGATATAAATATAATCATGAATTGAGAAATAAACTATCATTCTAAAATCCATTAATCCACATGGATTAATGAAACAGCCGTAACCCATGGACAATCATAGAATTTTTAAACACGTGGGTATAGCGTGGCCTTTTTTTTATTGGGGGTGAGGGGGCAGGGAGGAGGTGGTGAGTAAGATCTGGAAATTTTTAGGTTGATCCTTACAATTAATATTGTGGAAAAAATTGTAGTTTTGCCAGGTTGCTTGCTGAATGTAAATTTTTACAGATTTTATAAATAAATAATTTACATAAAATTAAAATGTAGAATATATTATATTAATATATATATAATATATATATATATATATATATATATATATATTATATATATATATATATAATATATATATTATATATATATTATATATATATATATATATATATATATATATATATATATATATATATGGCCAGACTCAGATTAGACATGACTTTTTAAAAAAAAATACGAAACGTAGTGAAAAATAAATTACATTTTTAGAATCCTTGTCGAATTTCAGGTAGGAAAAATTTGGAAATAAAAAAAAAAAATTCTTATAATAATAAAGTTTACTTATTTCTATCTATCGAGAGAATCATACGCCTGACAAGGTACGTTTTTTTCAATTTTCTCGAAATTGGAA
>SEYY01024395.1:35000-40000 GCA_009176605.1 Armadillidium nasatum | reverse complement strand
AATAATGGCAATGCTTGAAAAAAATATCGTACCAAATTTAAATGCCAAATGCATTTTTTTATTTTCTTTATGATTTATCTTTTTATGATTAAGTTGTTAAAAAATGAATTTAATCACTTTTTTCTGACAAAAATTTCATATTTATATCAACATTACGCCTGGTATTTTAATTTGGAGGGGCTGCAGCCCCGGAGCCCATAATGACGAGCCGCCCGTATATATATATATATATTTATATTATATATATATATATATATATATTATATATATTATATATATATTTATAATATTAATAAAATAAAATAATTTATTTTATGGTTAATTTTTAATTTTTTGAGTAGCTCGGTAGGAAATGACGCTACTATTATATTTCAGTACATGTTAAAATTTAAAAATATTCCATCAATCGAGTACATATTTCTTAACATCTTTTTGAAGATTTGTGGTGGATTGAATTGTAAGAAATAGGATTTGGGTCTGTTGACGCTTTTCTATCGACCAATTTATCATCATCATTATTATTATTATTGCCTTTCTACTGTACAGTCCGAGTGACTCCTTTCTTTGTTTCATGTAGGGGAAGAAGGGTTCTAACGATCGTTAGCAGTTGGAATTTTTTTATGTAAGGTTCACCTTTCCTTGTGTAAATTGTTATTATGACTTCATTGTAAAGAAACTTGTTTTTCTCCTTTGCAACAATGTGCTATACCAGATACTCTGGATTCCAAGTGCCTGGGCGGAGCAGTCACATTGCGGGGCTTCTTTAAAATGGTTTAGAAGTCATAGCTTCTTGATCTGGTTTTTAATAAAGTATACTTTTTTATATTATATTTTTGTCCATTAATAGTTCTGCCTCTCTTTTATTATAAAGCAAAATAAAGCCTAACCTCTTAACATATATTTCATTAATTAATTACTTTTTTTATATGCTAAGGGTATTTGCATGCCTTCTGTTCCTTTGTATAATCGTAAGTTGTCAGGGTTCATTGTTGTTATGAAAGGCGTCTGCCTCAAACCCCCACAACTCCCAACTGTATAAACTCGAGGTCTTCTTTTAAGTGTCAGGAGATTAATCATCATGTTGTGTCCTTTAGTTTAAAAGAGGAATCAACAGACAAACGTTTCCTAAGAGACACGGCTTGCATCTCCTCTTCAAGAGACTGCAAATAATTTAACAGCTCACCTTTCAGCAAATAAGGGAGTGCCTTTACTATTATCGGATCTATCGGTAATACAAAAGAGAAAAGACTATACGTATAAAGGTCATTTTACGACCAAAAATCACAGAGAAACCTTGTATTTTGTTCGGTGGCGGAAGCCTTGCAGTGTGTGCAGCACTCCAAAAATCGATATCGCTCTTAATATCATCATCAAAAAAGCATAGTTATGTCCCATGATGTTTTAACTTTAAAAATTAAAACAAAAGATGAAACCATTTCTATCTCTGCAAATCAGTGTTACCACCTTGTCTTGACCAATCCCGGGATTGGTCAAGACAACAAAATTGTTAAGGAGACATCGCGTTCCTCTAGCTAACCCTTTTCCCCATCTGGAGAAAGGTATGGGAATTAGGTTTATTAATCTGGTCCTATTATTTGAAGAAATTTTTTAGATCGTATGAGACTTTCCGCGGTATCAGTCTTGTAGATACCATCATTGGAAAGCTTATCTGGAGAGAACTTCCCTTTACTTCCAGTGAATCCAAATCACAGGTCACAATTGTTTTGACGTTTCGGGATAAAGTACAACTTCTTAACGATTTTAAATCCGAAGCATCACTTGTTGGTAAAATACTCTCATCTTCTGATGAAATAAATTACCCTTCTTCCCTTCAGTTGGAAGAAAATTTTGTGGTTTCTCCAAAAAGACTGGGCCGTCCAAGGCCTCAGTAGACATTCTCATCCACTGATGAGATAAACCACCTCTCTTCCATTCAGTTATAATAGAAGTTTGTCATTACTCATAAATGACTGGGCCGCCAGAGATCTCAGTCAACTCTCTCATTATTTGATGAGATACACTACCCCTATTTTCCTTCATCTGGAAGAGTTTTCGGTTTCTCCAAAAAGACTAGACCGCTGAAGGTTTCAGTCAACATTCTCATTCTTTGATGATATACACCACCCTTCTTCCCTTCAGTTAGAAGAGGAAATTGCTATTTCTCAGAAAAGACTGATGTTACCAGAATATAATAAATGGTAAACAGTCGTAAACAGTTTATTATTCCTGATACTCTGGTTCGGTTGGACTGTAAGAGTATCGGTATCCTTTAGAAATACCTTAATATTTTCCATTTCCATAATCAGTCCTCTTTTGAGGAACTTACTTCTACATTAAGTTCCCAACCGGAGAGAACTTCAAATTAAGTATAAATATTAGCGAGACAATGCATAAAGGACGAAGAATAGTCAAAAAAATTTCTTTTAATATAACATTTAAACTGTTCAACAATTAGATAATTACATGTCTGCGCAATAATGTCTTTTATCTTGTGCTCCATAGACACAACTGTAGAACCTTTATCTTTATTTTCTTTTACTGTAAGAGTGGATGACACTATTTTAAGCTAGGTACTAACCTAATTGTATTTTAAGCCTACTGTGAACTACAACCTCACTCGAGGTTTTCAGGGCAATTGAGTGACGTTCACATATATATTTTTTCAATATGTTCCTTTTTAGGAACTGAATTATCCTAGAATTCTGTATTTTTACTCACCTTCCATGTCGGTGAACGGCCTACGACACGTTGCATTGGATGAAGTCCTTCCCTGGGACCTTTAAGAGGCTAAATCTTCTTTTACTGTACTCAGTCATCCCTAATTCATGGGATTCGTAGAGTCCGTGTATTTTTGGCCCTCCCAAGGTCCATGGTCTCTCAGAAGGTATTTATTTAAGCCATTCGTTCCACTGAATTAATTTTACTATCTGATGTAGTGGAACGGGTAACTTGACTGCCCCTCACCGAGCTGAATACAATCCTTAGTTGCTGGGGTAGTAGTAGACAGGTAGATTTTTTCTCTTTTATTTCTTACTAAGATGATTTGAGAAGTCATCTTACTAAGATGATTTAAAAAAAAACGTATTACTTTTACTCATCTGGAATTTGAACTTCATTCAAGCTCTGTAGTTTTTTATTGGTATTTTATCAGTGCAGTTGTAAAGGTCAGATTAAAGGGAGGATAACGGAGCATCCAGTTTCTAATTTGTTTTTCATTATTTACTATTGAAGAGCGTCCTTCAGGAGCAATTGGAATTTCGTTGGGTTTGATGGTACAGGGGTTTAATTTTCTGTAAAAAGATTACTTTTTTTTGTTATTTATATCTACTAGAAAAAGAAAACATTATTTTTTTTCCTTTTATTGCAGTTCTTTGAACATAGTCTCCAAACAACTTTATTTTTATTTTTTCTCTCGTTTTCTTGGCGGTTAGTTTAATGTCAACAATTTTCTTTCGACCAATTTATTATTATTATTATTATTATTATTTTTTTTTTATTATTATTATTATTATTATTATTATTATTATTATTATTATTATTTATTATTATTATTATTATTATTATTATTATTATTATTATTATTATTATTATTATTATTATTATTATTATTATTATTATTATTATTATTATTATTATTATTATTATTATTATTATTATTATTATTATTATTATTATTATTATTATTATTATTATTTTTATTATTATTATTATTATTATTATTATTATTGCTTTTCCATCGTATATTCCGAGTGACTTCTTTCTTTGTTTCATGTGGAAGAAATGGGCTCTAGCGGTTGTTAGCAGTTGGAATTTGTTTATGTAAAGTTCGCCTTTCCTTGCGTAAATTGTTATATGACTTCATTGTAAAGGAATTTTGCTTTTCTCCTTTCCTACTATGTGCTATTCCCGATACTCTGAGCTCCAAATCACATTGTGGAGTTCCTTTCAAAAAGTTTTGAGGCCTTAGCTTTTTGATCTGGTCTTTAATAAAGTGTACCTTTTTTCATATATAGTTTTGTGCATTAATAGTTCTGCTTCCCTTTTTCTTTCATAAAGCAGTATAGAGCAGAAACTCTTAATTATATTTCATTAATTAATTACTTTTTTTCCTTTTATGTGTTAAGTATATTTGCATGCCTTCTGTTCCTTCGTACAATCGTAAGTATTATACAGTATTTTTGTTTATATTGAAGTGGCAGACATTATATGTAAGTATAATTTTATGTTTTGTTGTTTTACACACACACACTTATTCTAGTTTAATATTAAGAAGCTTTGTTCCTCTCTAGCTACATTTCAGTAAAGAGGCCGATTAAATATTTCTCTATATTTATTAGGCAATTGTAAAAACATCAGAAACATCTTCAGATAACTATATTTTTTATTACGTTTGTTCATTAAAAAAAGTGTATTTTGGTTTATTGCATCGGTTACAGGTTTTAAAAAGGTGTTTAAAATATTTTTTATTTTTTTTATTTTTTTTTTGTTTCATTTATTATTTTTAAAAAAAAAAAAAAATTAAATAAAAAAAAAAAAATATAATAAATAATATAATATATATATATATATATATATATATAATATATATATATATATATATATATATATATATATATATATATATATATATATATATATATATATATATATATATATATATATATATATATATTATATATATATATATATATATATATATATATATATATATATATATAGTGAATAGTGCAAGTATTGTGCTTAAAATACATTACAAACTTTTTCCAATTATTTAAATCAATTGACTCAAATCCTTGCAACTGTAATAAATAATTTTAATAATAATAATAATAATAATAATAATAATAATAATAATAATAATAATAAATAATAATAATTTCATTATTAGTCATCGAATTTCAACCACGACTATTTTCTATTCAGTGACTCATCTTTTTATGTATTTGAAAATTCTTGTCATTGTTGACAATAATCTGACTAAGACTGACTTGTTTTACTTT
>SEYY01024395.1:0-30000 GCA_009176605.1 Armadillidium nasatum | reverse complement strand
CATTGAAAACAACCATGTTTTCTCTGCCCCAATTAGAAATACGAGATAGATCAGAGGTCAGCTGCTCCAAGGCAACCCTCCTTGCATCTAGTAACTGTTGTTGAGAGGGGCGCCTTTCAAATTGAAAAGAGTAATGAAGGGTGGAGTCATCAGCATAGGAGTGGATAGGAGATGAAGTAACAGAGAGAAGGTCATTAATGAAAAGTAGAAAAAGTGTTGGGATAGGACAGATCCTTGAGGAACACCACTATTAATAGATTTAAAGGAAGAACGGTGGCCGTCTACAACAGCTGCTATAGAACGACCGGAAAGGAAATCAGAGAGAAGGTCACAGAGAGAAGGATAGATTACGAAAGAGGGAAGTTTAGAAATCAAAACTTTGTGCCAGACCCTATCGAAAGCTTTCGATATGTCTAGCGCAACAGCAAAAGATTCACCGAAATGCCGAAGAGCGGAAGACCAAGAGTCAGAGAGAAGGGAAGAAGATCACCAGTATAGCGTTTCTTACGAAAGCCATACTGGCGATCAGAGATAAGATTAGAAGAATTGAGATGTTTCCAAATCTTCCTGTTAAGGATAGATTCGAAAACTTTAGAAAGAACGGAGGTTAAAGGAAATGGGACGATAGTTAGAGGGTTGAGAGGGGTCCCCTTCTTCGGCACAGGCTGAATGAGTGCACGTTTCCAGCAAGAAGGGAAGGTTGAAGTAGAAAGACATAGACGAAAAAGTTTACCAAGGCAGGGTGCAAGCTCGGAAGCACAAGTTTTGAGAACCACAGGAGGGATACCATCAGGACCGTACGCCTTCTTAGTGTTAAGCTCAGAGAGAGCAGAAGTGACGTCGTTAGAAGAAATTATAATTTTAGGCATAAATGAGTTGGAGGGGGTTGAAGGAGAAGGAACAGCTCCGGAATCGTCTAAGGTTGAGTTGGAAGCAAAAGTTTGAGCCAAGAGTTCAGCTTTAGAGGAAGGCAAAACGGCAGTTGTACCATCAGAAGATACTAGAGGAGGGAAAGAGGAAGAAGCAAAGTTAGAGTTGACATTTTTTGCAAAATGCCAGAAAGGGCGTGAGGAAGTAGAACCAGAAAGATTGTTGCATTTTAAGCGGAGAAAGGAGTTTTTAGTATTACGGAGAATAGATTTTGCACGATTCTGGGATGAAATATAAGTTGCATGAGTTTCAGGAGTTTGAAGACGACGGTAATTCCTGAAGGCAACATCCCTGTGGCGGATAGCACGAAAACAAGCAGAGTTAAACCAAGGTTTGTTAGGTTTAGTAGAAGGGAAAGAATATGGAATGTACGCCTCCATGCCAGAGAGAATCACCTCGTTTATGCGCTCTGCACACTCAGAGGGACCCCTCCCACGGAAACCGTAATCATTCCATGGAAAATCAGAGAAGTACAACCGCAAGTCAGACCAGTTAGTGGCACCGAAATGCCAGAAACGTTTCCTCGCCGAAGGCGGGGGCCGTTCTTGCGGAAGACTTGAAGAAACAGGACAAGATACAGAGATAAGAAGGTGATCGGATGAACCCAGAGGAGGAAAGAGTTTAATAGTGTAAGGAGAAGGATAAGAAGTAAGGAAAAGATCAAGTATGTTGGGTTCATCACCAAGGCGATCATGGATACGGGTAGGGAGATGCACCAACTGCTCAACTGAAAATCAGTCATTGTTATGTCTGGATGAGGCAAGTCAAGTAATGTATTCTTTTGTTCTAAGAGGCTCTCAATCATTAGGTAAGTATTACCCCACCTAGTTGCTTGGTCTAAGATAGCAGCTTTTCCTCCCTACGTTTTAATATATCTTCGGCTTTTGGTGTTCGTGCAATCACAACAATTTGACGTACATTAGCCATAAGAGTATGGACATTGTTTTTGTTTCAAGCCATCTCTGATAGCGAGCTGTAATGTATGTACAACACATCGCATGTGAAAGCAGTGAAAGCAGTGAAAGCAGATTCCACATCTTCATTTATTAATTCCGTTTTTAAAATTCACAATCTAAATTCGTATTATCTATTTCAGAGTTGTCTACATTGAGTTTTCCTATTGCATTTATCATGTTGGATGCATTATCCTTTACAACTGCTTAAACTTGCTCTTTAGTAAGTTCAAACTCTTTGAGAACTTCCTTAACTAGATTTCTTATAATTCTGATATTTATTGTGCTTGAGTTTCTCGAATGCTAAAGTACGTGTTGTTATTTCGTTATTTGAGTTGGTTAATTGGACATTTATTGCAAAATAATTTATTTTCTCTAACACAAGCATTAATTTTTTTCTGCCTTTCAACTTCACTTACCATTTTTTTGACATTATGCCTTTCCATAGAAACGCCTACCTTTTCGGCTAATTCTCCATTTAATCCAGTAAATGCTGGAGAGGAAAAGAATTTTTAAGGGTGTTCCTTCATTTACAACCATTTGAATATTATGCGTTTTAAATTTTTCTGTTGTCACTCATATCGTCACCTTTTGACTTGTTACAAATCTTGAAATAGTAACGTTACTTTGGTTTTCTTCTACTACTATTTTAAAGATTTCAGGATGTTGCCTTTGCAAATGGTGTTTTAAATTAGATTTTCAATCCATAGATAGAAGACTTCATCTATTGCAGTTTGGCAAAGCAAAATATTTACTTCAATTTCACTTTTTTTCTGAAATTTTTCGATAATGATTATTTATTACATTGCCTGGTTGGTTTTCATAATAAAAATGTTACTTAAAAATTAATTTTAAAAAAAATTATTATTTTATATTGCTGTATGCCTTCATTATTACTGATTACTGTATTAATTATTATAAATATTAGCCTAATATATATATATATATATATATATATATATATATATATATATATATATATATATATATATATATATATATATATATATATATATATATATATATATATATATATATATATATATATATATCGTCTTTTTCTTCTTCTTCAACTCCCAGGTAGGTACAGTCTGTCAGTCAATTTATCTTCGCTCCCCAATTTCTGCAGTCGGTGAATCATTATCAGAGCGACCAAGAATGCTGCAAAAAGAATCGATGACAATATGTTTCCTCGTTTTATTCCCGTTCTTACCTCGTACAATTCTTTGTTCGCATATCCCGTTCTTTCATAGTATTTGTGGTTTTTGTGCCCCACTTTCAAACACTTTCTTCAATTTTCTTAAAACCTCTTATTCTCTCTCCAGGGTTTTCCACAGTCTCTTTCTTAGTACAGAATCAAATGTTTTATACAAGATAATGAAATCAACGCATGTTTTTTTTATTGTATTCCCCTTATCTTCTCAGGGCAAACATGAAACCAGTAGTGCTTCTATTCTTTCGATACCCACATTGCTCCTCCCCAAATTTGGGCTCAAAATCATCTTCAGTCTCCTCTCCAATATTATTTCGTACGTTTTTGCTAGGTGATCAATTAAGTAATCCTTCTGCAGCTTTTATTTTCTTCATGTCCCCTTTGCCTTTGTAAATTGATATTACAATTGATTTTTCGCATCTCTCTAGGATTCAACTCTCTTTGCCAACACTTTTTGAAAATCCTCAAGACTGCAACTCTCAATTCGTTTCCTCCTTACTTTATTAATTCTACAGTAACTCCATCACTTCCAGGAAACTTACAGTGTTTCATCTTCAGAACTTCTCAAATTTCTCCTTCGTGATCTGGTCTGCTTCATCTTGCTCTCCAATCTCCTCCTCCTCTTCTTTATTACTTTGTTCCTCCACATTTAGCAGCTCATTAAAGTACTCTGTCCATCTCCCATTTATTTTTATTGGTCTTATCACTGTTTTTCCTTGTTTATCTTTGATACTGCACACTTATTTCTTGAATCTTTTGCATGTTTTTGCCAATCTAAATGTCTTTTCCTTTCTCCCATCACATTTTCTGTCTCTTCCTTCGTCATTCTCCAAGCTTTTTTCTTCATTGTTCTTCACTTCACTTTCTCCCCCTTGTTCCGTGCTTCCAAATATAATGCTCTTGACCATACAGTTTAATTTTTCAGCTATTATGCCATCAATGTTCTTTTCTACATTATCCCTTCCCTCACTTCCTCACTCCACCACGGGCTGTGTCTATTTCCTTGTTTCCCTCATCCATCTTTTGCTCAAAGACTCTTTCACAGCCTTTTTCACGACTTTTTATATTTTCGCCACTGCTCATGTGCTCCTTTGTTTTATGTTTTCTCTTACGTTCACCCTACATTCCTTTTTTTATCTGATCTTAAGTGACTAACTACCTTTTTCGCACTCATATTCTCCCTAGTCTGCAGTTTTTTTGCTCCTATCCTTAGATCTGTCACCAGTAATCTGTGATCCGAATACAGGAAGACATTCTTCACATTCTGTTCCACTCTCCTGTCGGATAAATTGACATAATGATCTTTATCATCATTTTCTCCCATCACTTTCATTTCCGATGATTTCATCACATCCATTCTTCTCTTACATTATATCTATGATCTCCTCCTTCTTTTCACAATAAGTTCCCAAATTTAGCACTGAGTATCTAAACTTTTTCAAAAAGTGATTCATTTCTTCGTTCATAATTGTTTTAGGGGTCTATTGCCCATCTGTCGATATGCTTCAGAGACTGGTCACTGAGTTTTACAAGAAGTATTTTTTAGATAGCGGCTTGCTAGGCTTGTCCTGCCTTGAGTAATTCATTATATATATATATACTGTATATATATATATATATATATATATATATATATATATATATATATATATATATATATATATATATATATATATATATATATATATATATATATATATATATATATATATATATATATATATATATATATATATATATATATATATATATATATATATATATATATATATATATATATATATATATATATATATATATATATATATATATATATATATATATATATATATATATATATATATATATAATTTTATTAACTGCTAGTGATGTTAAAGTTTCGAGGAATCGAACCCGGGCCCCAAAAGATGGAAGTCCGTTGTGTTGTTGTTTGTGTTTTGTTTCTTCAGGATAGAACCTGGTCCATGTTGACGCTACGCCCAAGTTGTGGTTGGGGAAATATTGAAGGAACTTTTCACTAGGCGAGATATGTCAGTAGAAGTTCTGGATTATTTCCTTTTGAACCATCGGTGGAGTAGTGGTCAACACAACGGACTTCCATCTTTCGGGGCCCGGGTTCGATTCCTCGAAACTATAACATCACTAGCAGTTAATAAAATTATAAATAAGGATTCCACGGTTTATTTATCATAGTGGTTATCAAATATATATATATATATATATATATATATATATATATATATATATATATATATATATTTAATAAGAACTATTTTTTAATATTAATAGTAGCTATTACAACTCTTTTCTCATAATTTGCCAAATAATTGCAGTTAATTTTGTTGTTTTCATCAAAAAATCTAAAGAGGAAATGAAATTAACAAAGAGAAAAATTGAATTTTTATGCTTATTATCTTTTGTTTTTAATGTAAAACTTGCTCACTATATTATCTTTTTTTTTTTTTTACATATATAAATTTTTTATTTATATATTATTACATTCTTATTTTATTTGCAAATAATTACTTATTTAATTTTGTTTTTGTTTCTTCTACAATTTTTTTAGACTCTTAATTAAAGTTTTAGTTTCTTGGGATAAATTTAGTTGGTGTTCGTGAAGCAGTCTTTATCTCTTCATTACTTTGCATTAGTGATGAATCGGATGTCAAATTTTTAATATCGGCGTATGCGGATGACTTTTTTCATATCCGCGGATGCGGATGCACGTTGTTTACGTTCCTATATATAATGGCTACGTTCCTATAAGTAATGGTCATATATATATATATATATATATATATATATATATATATATATATATATATATATATATATATATATATATATATATATATATATATATATATATATATATATATATATATATATATATATATATATTACGCATCACCACCCCTCACGGGCAGAGCCTTATTTAAGGAGGGGGTGTTAAATCAATAAGAGAATAAGAAAAACCCTAAAAGTTCTACCTAACAAAAATTTTGTGGGTGAGCACAGACGTGGGTTTTAAAGTGATTGAGAATAAACTCTGCTGGAAACACAGAAGGTGGGAGAGAATTTCACAAAACAGGTGGCTGGAAAGGAGACATCACAGGGGACAAGCTTCGAGTTGTCTATGTTCACACAAAATTTATGTGCAGGCGATGCACCCCTTGTGATACGAGGCCGTCGTAAAGACGAAGGTATACGAATGGACAGTTCCCTCGAGCATTTGCTGCTGTAATACCTACATAAAAGAGACAAGGCACCAACGTCATGTCGCAAAGATAAAGGGTCAAGTGAATTAGAAAGAGCGGAACAATTTATAAATCTTTTAGCCTTTGAATTAACTGTATCCAAAAAAACGAGTGAAACCTGAACCACTCCAGACATGAGATAAAGGGGGATGAGGCCCTTATATAATTGGAGTAACTGCGAAGAAGTAAAAAATTCTTGCAGCCCAAACAAAACTTCCAGATTCTTTGAGGCAGCCCTTGTAAACATTGTGATGTGAGGTCTCTAAGACATTTCTTTGTTCATATGATGGCCAAGGATGTTTATACTGTCAACAGGAGAGACGAGAGAACCATCGAAAGAAATAGAAAAGTTAGGAGGTGTCTTTGAGAGGGAGATTTCAAAAAGTTGAGTTTTTAAAGAGTTGAATTTCACAAGATTGAGAAGACCTCACTGGAAAATTCTACTCAGATCAGCAAGAATGTAATCGGAAAGATAAAGACGAGAGGCAATCCTAGATGCAAAAAAAAGGAGCAGATTTGAAATGAGTAGAAGAATGGAGGGTCAAGTTATCGGCATATGAATGGATTGGATTAGATAAGAAGCTGAGATCATTAATTTAAAGTAGGAATAGAGTAGGAGACAAGACAGAACCCTGAGGAACACAACTATTCACAGGAAATGAAGAAGTTGCCCATCAACAACAGTCAAAATGGAACGATTAGAAAGAAAGCTTGACATAAGTAAGCAAAGAGAAGGAGAGGAGCTTGGAAAACTGCGATGCATGTCATACCCTGTCAAATACCTTAGATATATCAAGCGACACCACACAAGTCTTCCCATGGTCCCTAAGGGCAGACCATAAATCTATGAGATAAGAAAATATACCACCACCAGCAGACCTCGAACGTCGCAAGCCAGACTGATGGTCAGAAAGAAGGGAATGGGGTCAGATGATCTAAGAAATAATAGTTGAGAAGAGCTTCAAAGATCCTAGACAGAATACAAGTGAGAGCTATAGGGCGATAGTTAGAAAAAGAGTGACTACCTTTCTTAGAAATAGGATGGACAAATGCGCGCTTCCAACACTGAGAGAAAGTACTAGTATTGAGGCATAGAGAGGAAAGTTGAACGAGGAACGGAGCCAGCTCAGAGGCGCACTTCCTTAAAACTGGGGGAGAAATGTCATCCGAGAAGTTTGCCTTCCTAACGTTAATAGATTTCAGAAGCCCATGCACCTAATCAAATGTAATCACAGGTAAAGGCATGGGACATCTGAGAATAGAAGTAAGAGGAGGATTGCCGGAGTCGTCCAGGGTTGAATTAGAAGAGAACAGGAGGCCGAAGAGGTTAACTTTTTCAGTTGAAGTGTTAGCAACAGAACCATTAGAGCGAATGAGGGGAGAAAAAAAAGTATATATATATATATATATATATATATATATATATATATATATATATATATATATATATATATATATATATATATATATATATATATATATATATATATATATATATATATATATGAAAAATAATCATTTTCTTCTTCATGCTTTTCAAAAAATTAATCAAACTTTAGACAAATTAATAATTTTCAAGATTTTAATCCTCCTCAACTTCCGCATTTCATAATTTCGGATGCAGATGCGAATGTGGATATTGCAAAACATGAACTGCGGATAGGGATGTCAAATTTAATGGGAATGTCACATTCATCACTACTGTGCATTTTTTTTTTTTTTTTTTTTGCTTTCTTTCACTATTTATTATAGTTTGTTTTAAAATCTCTCTCTCTTTCTCAAAAAAAGAATTCCTTTAATTTTTTTTTTTATTTTGAGCTAACAGTTCTCTATCTAAGTAAAGTTCGAACCAATGTTTTGAACTTTATTGAACTAAATTGTAAAATCTTTTATAAATGCTTCTTTTACATACTTGCGTGTGGTAAAGATTAGGCAGATATCTGATCTTCCGATATATTAAAAGACCGATATATATATATATATATATATATATATATATATATATATATATATATATATATATATATATATATATATATATATATATATATATATATATATATATATATATATATATATATATATATATATATATATATATATATATATATATATATATATATATATATTTGTGATAGCATACGTATTCGCGTCATCTTCATAATTGACATCTGCATCCGCATTTTCTTTCTTACATCTTCGTATTTTAAATTATTTTCTGTAAAGATCTTTTCTTCCAAATCTTCTTGCTTACAAATCTCTCAAGAATTTGCATCAAATGTCTCATTCTGGAATCAAAAGGATCTCTACGATTAAGCAAGGTAAGATATTTTTGGCCTTGCATGGATCGCGACATCAGACTTTTCGTTCTCACTCGTAAACAGTGTCAAGCTTCCAAGGGTCATCGTCACACCCAGGAATCAATTATTCCAGTCGAAATTCCTTCTTTAAGATTTGAAACGGTTCGCATTGACATCGTTGGCCCATTTCCCCCTTCTGCAACCTGTGAATCTTCATATTCAGTTTTTCGCTCTCCACTTACCTGCACCGATCGTAACACAAAGTAGACGAAAGCATTCCCTATTACCAGTAGCTTACGCTACCTTTCTTTCACTGTTTGAGTGGATATCAAGATTCGGAATTTTACCTACGTCATTTCAGACAGAGGACCTCAGTTTGAGAGCGAATTCTTCACCGAATTATCTCACATGATAGGATTCCACATCCTTCGAACTTCAGCTTATACTGAGGCGAACTCTCAAATAAAATGTTTTCGTTGATGTCCCAAGACTGCACTAATTGCCAGAAAAGAAAATTGGTTGATGTCCTTACCCATCTTCCTTCTCAATATTCGATTCATTCCAAATGACACCAGTTATTCAACTTTTGAAGCCGTCAGTGGAAAAACTCCTCCTTGTCCTACCAAGCAAAATTGGACTTCATGAAGAAATTTATGGTAAAATTGGAAAATTGGACTTCAAAGATCTTCCTACTTTTCATCCTTCTCAAAATCATTCGTATGTGCCCAAGGAACTTCAAACCTGTTCTCATGTTTTTGTAAGGTCAGACCGCAACCGAAAGTCATGAGAGGCTCCTTGCAGTGGCCCTTTCAAAGTAATACAACGTATGGATCGCTGCTTCAAAATGGCAGAACTGACGTCCTTTCCATTGGGAGATTGAAACCAGCCATCATGGAAACTCCATCCAAACTTTCTTCAGAAGCACTTGAAGAAAGTTTGATTCCACGACCACATCTTCACTTTCAGCGGTTCCTACTATCTGAAGAAAACCCCTTCGAAGAGTGCGATTTCAAGAGAATGTTCACTCTGTCTCTCGGTGGGGAAGTGTTTTAAATAATAGTTAGTAGAATTTTCTTTAATTAAGAAAGTGATCTAACACGGGATAATTCGGCAATTTTCTAAAGTATTTTAAGTGAAGTAAATTAAATGTTTATTAAAAATAAATAATCTAAAATAATTTATAAATGTCGGAAAATGCATTTTGTTAAATAATAAAAATGCTTTATGAATCGACAAATTTACTCTTTATGTTCCCACTCTTTTTGCCTGTAAAATTGAAATGACTAACAATTATATTTTTGTAGCTCCTTCCTCCTCTACCAAAGTATACCACAGTTTGGCAGTAGTATTTGACCTCGAATGTGGTTCCTCCCTTGAAAAGGTATTTATAACAAAGGCATACGTTCCTAAAGCCTGAAGAGTAGTGGATACCACACGTCTACCAGTCGGCACATAGAACACCCTAAATCCCTCTCCGTCCTACACTTTAAGAGATTATAAAACCGGTGCCCCAGGATCACATATAAAATGGCAACTTCTGCAGGGCATCTCACCACGAATTGCAGTATACCAGTCGCTATATATATATATATATATATATATATATATATATATATATATATATATATATATATATATATATATATATATATATATATATATATATATATATATATATATATATATATATATATATATATATATATATATATATATATATATATATATATATATATATATATATATATATATATATATATATATATATATATATATATATATATATATATATATATATATATATATATATATATATATATATATATATGGAAAGCTGTAAATGCTGGATTTGCACATTATTCTTTTTCTATCTTAAGATGACCTAGGTCAAAGTTCAGCTTCCACTATGATTACCTTATACTTAATAATCATTACAAGGCAATTAAACTCACTGCGACAATTAACACTTTATTATATCAGAAAAATATTATATAAGACATTTTATTTATTAAACCACTCAGATAATCAGGCACAAACAATATCAGTACCAAATTTATTCAAAATATTTTAAAACCTGTATATTCAATGTCGGTTCCACCCGATCTTTTTTTTTTCAAATTTCACCTCAACGGAAATATACCTCAGAATCATAGTTGCCAGTTAAAGAAGTTTCCAAATAATATTCAAATTATGAAATCAAATAAAAATTAAATACATTTACAATAAAATAAATTTAATTTTAGTAATTTCTGGAGACGTTATAATATAAAAAAATTAGGGGTTATTAGTCCTGTCAGTAGGTTCATTCGAGGATGAACCAAGGGTTTCACGGACCGACGGCAAAACATCTGCTGGCTGGCCATGCCTATCGCGGATGCCGATCTTGATTCCACCAGCAGCAAGGACGCCGCTTTTGTACCTATTACACATGTGGGCGGAGCTGAATGATTGTTCTATTGGGATTTTCTTCTTTTACAGTTTATCTAAATATTTTCTATCTTTCACATTTCCATGTTTCAGCATGTGTACTTTTTAAGATTCCATTGTAGTTATTTTTAAAACTAAATTTAATTTACTTGGTAATTTAAATTTAAACCTGTCACATCTCGATGTTTTAGCAAGTGTACTTTTAAATACATCTTCTCATCACATTCAAAATCACACTCACAACACTTAAATACTTTAATTTTATTTCCATGTTTGCGCATGTGTGATTTTAAGTTCCCTTTACTATTACTTTCATAGGAACATTCAGAACATTTATATAATGCAATATTTATATGTTTAAGCATATGGGCTTTAAAATGTTCTTTATAATTAGACTCAAAGTTACAGTCACCACATTTAAATAACCTAATTTCCGCATGTTTAAGCATGTGGGCTTTTAAATTTTTTTTCCTATTAGTTTCATAATTGCAATCACTACATTTAAATAATTTTATATTTTCATGATTAAGAATGTGAACTTTTAAGTCTGATTTATAATTACATTGATAGGAACAGTGAGAACATTTGAATAATTTTGTATCTCGATGTTTCAGCATGTGTAATTTTAAGTATCTTTCCTGATTACATTCATAGGAACAATGAGAACATTTGAATAAATTTGTATCTTGATGTGTAAATATGTGTCTTTTTAAGCTTCCTTTATCCTTCCATTCATCGCCACATTCACTACATTTAAATATTTTTTTATTTTCGTCAACTTTTAAGTCCGATTTACAATTACAATCATTGTGGCCCTCACAACATTTGATTAACTTTGTATCTCGATGCCTAAGCATATGCTTTTTAAAGTTTCCTTTATCATTACATCCATAGGAACAGTCAGAACAATTAAATAATCTTATATTCATGTGCTTAGCCATCATATGCACTTTCAAATGATGTTTTTGATTGCATTCATAGGAGCAGTCAGAACATTTGAATAACTTAATATTGCCATGTGTACGAATGTGTGTATCTAAATTTCCTTTATTATTACATTCATAGCTACAGAAAGAGCATTTAAATAATTTTATATTTTCATGTTTAAGCATGTGTATTTTTAAATTGCTTTTATAACTACTTTCATAGGAACACTGACAACATTTAAATAATTTTATATTTTCATGATTCAGTATATGAGCTTTAAAGTTATCTTTATAATTACTTTGATAGGAACAATCAGAACATTTAAATAATTTTGTATCTCGATGCTTAAGCATGTGACGCTTCAAGGCTTCCTTTTTATTACTTTCATAGCTACACTCGCTACATTTGAATAACTTTGCATCTACATGCTTAAGCATGTGTTTTTTTAAGCTTCCTTTATCATTACTACCATAGTCACACTCACTACATCTAAATGACTTACTATTTCCATGATTAAGCAAATGTATTTTTAGGTTTCTTATTTGATTGCATTCATAGGAACAGTGAGAACATTTAAATAATTTAAAATTGTTATGAACTAAGAGATGACTTTTTAAATTGGACTTGTGACTGCATTCATAATTGCAATGGTCACATTTAAATTTTCTTTTACATATTTTTAAATGCTTTTTTAACTCATCTTTTCTTGAAAAACAAAAATTACAATATTTGCAACTGACATTTTCAGAAGAATTCTTTTTCAGGCTTTGATTCTGCGTTGTTGATGCTTGAGGTCTTCTTCTTAAACTTTTCACTTTCGAAGCCCTTTCTCCTTCGCCACAGTTGCTAATTAGAGTCTGTACAAAATAAAAACGACAATAATAATAATAATAATAATAATAATAATAATAATAATTTTCTTTCTTTAGTGTAAATAAATGTACAGGGACCCCCACAGCTCACTGGAGAGCGGTTGTATCGTGTCAAGAAACTAACAACAGGAGGAATCCCTAAAAGAAACGGAAGACGAACAGGAAAGAAAGATTAGATTTTGAATAAAATGTTCAAGGTAAACATGAATGCAAAAACGACGATCACTACGAAAGTGGGCAGATTCGGATAGGATTTGTGCCAAGTGGTGCCGGAGGGATATGGAGCAGATCAGGGGAGTACTGGCGTCGAATCGCGGAGACGGCCTCGCAGCCCACCAAGAGATGAACAACCGAAAGAGGCGGAGCAAAACGGGTAAGATGGAGGAGTCTCACGAGCCATAAGTAAGGTGGGTAAGGCCAGACGCAATCGATCCAGGAATATCCCCAGGAGGTAATTTCGTCCACACGAAGACTACCGGCAAATGACGGGCTTGACGGCCCGGAACTTGGAGCCACGAGTATCCTCCTCCCAGCAAGTTTGCCAGCCAGAAAGGACATCTCGAAGGAAACAAATATCCGTAGCAGGGAAGTGGCCTAGACGAGCAGCAAAAGGGGAGGTATTGGGCATTTTACATCCTATGAGAAGCAGCATGCCGGGACACACTATCAATCATAATAATAATAATAATAATAATAATAATAATAATAATGCAGAAGAAAATTCAAATATTTTTAGAAAATATTTTAGTTATAAAATTATTATATTTAAATATCACTTTCATATAAGAAAAATTTTAACAATTCACTGTAAAAAAAAAAATTTAAATTTATAAGCGTACATAAATAAAAACAAATCTTGGTTTTAATTATATATATATATATATATATATATATATATATATATATATATATATATATATATATATATATATATATATATATATATATATATATAATATATATATATATATATATATATATATATATATGAAATGGTAAGCACCGATGTTATTCCATTACTCCTTCGAAGGATCTCATTACTTCTCTTTCTAAACAAGCTTCTAAGAGGTTGGGTGTTCTGAGAAACCTTCGTCACGTCTCCCCAGATGCTTGATCTTATAAAGGTGTTGTTCGCCCCTGTATATAGTACGCCTCACACACCTCAGGTGGTTTCACTCGCACAGCTCTACTTGAGAAGGTGGAGTCTAGGGCTTTTCGTCTCATCAACTCTCCCGCTCTCACTAACTCTCTCCAGTCTCTTTCTACACGTCGGATTGTTACTCTCTCTATATATCGATATTACTACGTACACTACTCTTTTGAACCCTCCCGTCGTATACCTCCTCCATTTGAGAAGAGCTCTTGCGACGACACGCCTCTCTACACATTCTCATCCTTTCCTGGTTACTCTGACACCAGACTTAACCGCCATGCTCAATCTTACATGCACTCTACTGGTAAATCTGGAACACACTCCTTTTATTTCTTATCCCAACTTACTTTGATTTGCAAATTTTTCACTTTATTTATATATATATATATATATATATATATATATATATATATATATATATATATATATATATAATATATATATATATATATATATATATATATATATATATATATATATATATATATATATATATATATATTATATATGGGTCATTCCAAGTCACTTCAACCAAAATTTGGCAATTTTTTCCGTGACCAATTTCGATTTTTATGAAAAATGGCACACTCAGATTGTTGAGAAAATATGAATGGCGTTTATTGCAGGTCTCTAGCTCATACGGTTCAGAAATATGACCTTTGAAATTTTGGTCAAAAATGTCAATTTTCAGAGAGTAGTCCGAGGTCAAAATACAAAATCTCGGCTTCTATGGCACTTAGAAGCATCGTGTAAAGACCATTTAAAAGATCTTGAATAGCGGTACAACATTTTTTAGATGATTTTGACCTCGGAGGTCAAATAAAAAATTTGACCTATAGGTGACCTTGACCTTGACCTTGAAAAAAAACCTCATCTTCGATTTTTTTCAAACTTTGCTGAATTATTGTTATATATGTATATTTTAATTTTTTAAATGAATTACTTGAGAAAATATAAGGTACATCACATTTTTCATGGAGTTCCAACATTCATATTGTACGAGTAATTTTTCTCGTATTCTCTCTGAGGAATATAGTCTTAGCTGTTATGGTTTGATTTTAGGGATCAATATAATAGCGTGCCTCTAGACTAGACGTGAAGGGTGATTTGTTAACTATTCCAAGTCATTCTAATAAGTCTGAGCTATTGTTCCCATTTCGGGCATTCGTTATTCTTTTCAAACAGGTTGTTATTCTCAAGGCATATTATCTAGGATACTTTTGTTTTATTTTATTATTATTATCAGATCTCTATGAGGCACTGGGGTAATTATTTATAATCAGGTGCCGGTCAGGGCCTTACTATCTAATCTGGAGTTATAATCTCTATATTCATATATAGATACTTAATGGTTTTTGAGATTACATATATTTTTTTTTTATATAAAATTTTAATATTTAATAACTAAAAAAAATTTCGTAGTGTTAAATTGTTTTTTCACTTTCAAATAAAAACGTAAAAATCTTGTGTACTGTGAACTAAGAAATTTTAAAAAAATAATAATATATATATATATATATATATATATATATATATATATATATATATATATATATATATATATATATATATATATATATATATTTATATATATATATATATACAATGTTCACAAAAAATTATCTATAGTTCACAGTACACAGGATAGCCTCTTTATATACACAAAATAAAGAAAAAAAAAAGAGTAATGGTTTAAAAAACCAAAATTTGAAAGTGGAAAAAGTTTTCTGTGAAATTTATCACACTACACATATTTTCTTTTCCGAATAAAATATTAAAATTTTATATAAAAAAAAAATATATATTATCTCAAAAACCATTAAGGTCTCTTATCTATATTTTCTACTGATAGGTATAGAGATTATAACTCAGATTAGCACTAGGCAATAAGGCCTAGACCGGCACCTGTGAGAATATATAATACCCCAGTGCCTCACCTCAGTTTAAATGATCTAAAAATATATAATGAATTAATAATAATAATATAAAAACACAAAGAATATAACCTACTCTTGAAAGGGTAATATGCCTTCTTAGAATAACAACCTGTTTGAATAAGAATAACCTGTTTTTAATTATTGCCCGAAATGGGAACAATAGCTCATAAACTTTTCATTAGCACAAGTGCACTCAATAAATAATAATAATTAATAAAAATAAATTTAACATAGAAGAATACATTAACGTATCTAAACAAATAAACACGTTAACTCAATCTCCCTTCACGCTCTCCAGTCTAGGACATGGCACATGCACATTAATATTGTGGATCCCAAGCACAGTCAAAATCAAACAGCATAACAGCAAAGCAGCAAGCAGGTACTATATTCCTCAGAGAATACTTCATGCAATTTGAAACGAGAAAAATATACTCGGCAGCAGCCAGCCCTTACAATATATATATATATATATATATATATATATATATATATATATATATATATATATATATATATATATATATATATATATATATAATATATATATATATGAGGAGAAAGAGAAATAAATGTTGGAACTATACATTGAAGAGATAAAAACAAAAAGTGAAAAATGTGATATTTGTACTTATTAAATTGCTTATATTTTCTAAACCAAGCCAAAACCAAAAATAATTCATTAAAAAATTAAAATATACATATATAACAATAATTCAGCAAAGTTTTGAAAAAAATCGAAGATGAGGTTTTTTTTCAAGGTCAAGGTCACCAATAGGTCAAATTTTTTATTTGACCTCCGAGGTCAAAATCATCTAAATAAATGTTGTACCGCTATTCAAGATCTTTTAAATGGTCTTTACACGATGCTTCTAATGCCATAGAAGCCGAGATATTGTATTTTGACCTCGGATACTCTCTGAAAATGACATTTTTGACCAAAGTTTCAAAGGTATATCTTCTGAACCGTATATAGAGACCTGCAATAAACGCCATTATATTTTCTCAACAAATCTGTTATATATATCGAAATATTGAAGTGACTTGGAATGATATATATATATATATATCGGCTCCGTAGTTCAGTATATTGAACACTAGCGTAGCAAGCGGGAGGTCCATTGTCCCAGGCCAGGTCGGAGTAGAGAAATTTGGGCAGTTCTCTCTCTTGCGCTTAGCCCTACCCACTTACGCGTAATAAGTACTACGTACTGACTGTGGGTGGATATATATAATTTAGCAGACTCCAGCAGTAAATAACATGTACTTGAAATGTTTTAAAACTTATTTTCTTTCCATCGTCTTTCTAATTATATAATTGAATACTTGTATAAATTTAACGTGCACAGAATTGACAAGAGAATTCCATGTGAACCAAAATGGCTGTTGAGACAATCCTATTCTATTATACGTACATTAAATAAATTGACTTAATAATAAATTAAAAAATAAATATTCGCGAGATGTTCAAGCGAGATATTTTATCGTTTTAAACAATTATTTAAGCAAATAATTAAAACAATATTTCTCTGATGAACCAAAAAAAAGGGTAATTAATATAAAGAAGTCTTGTATTTGACTGACGTTTCCTCGAAAGGAAATCACTGCATAGGAAAATCAAGTCTCGAGTCTTGATTAACCAATTCACTTTCTTCTCCTCCACCTTTCATACATTCTAGACCAATCTTCAATCACTGACTGAGGCCTTACAACTGATAAGAGACCTCTATGTCCATTTGAACTGTCATGCCAAGGCATAAGTCACAATTCTTTATTACTAATATGGAAAATTAAATCTTTAAATTCTTTAAAGTAACATGTATACATAACATATTAATCCTTTCCCTGAAACATCTACTTCACCATAATCTGTTATTTCAACAAGTTCCACCCTCCAAATGAAATATTTCCGTCGAACATTCAACTCACAATAGCTCAAAAATTAGTACACTAATTTTACAAGTCAATTAAAGAGTTGATAAACTTTTTCTATTCTCATAGAAAAAGATAAGATAAATTGCGGAAATAGCAAACACTGAATTGAGGTTTTAATTTAAAAGAGGTGTAAATTGGATACAGAGTTCAATTCATAAAAACATCATTAAAAGATGGGAGCATTATTAGAGATCAATATTCATATTAAAATGAACAATCCATGAATCATCCGTGCTTGTGACTAATATCCATAACACTGGCATTACGGTTACTGATTTTAAAAAGATGAATTTTTTTTTTTTTAAATTTCCATTGAAGTATTATAGGTGCTCTGTACTACAATTTTTTTGGAAGTCTTTTAAATTTTAATGAAATTAACCAGTACTTAAATTATAAATATAAGTTAAAGGCTGACAACAATTATATGACATAATTTAAACCTAATAGAATTGTTTTAATGTACCTATACAAGATAAATCATTAGATGTAAGAATAAAATCAGATATAATATTTTATAAACAAAATCTTTTTATATGATCAAATTTTGCATTTGTCCTATTTATTTACTTAAATATAATTCTTTTATCATTAATAACATTAGAAGATTCAGCTCTAAGAAGTCGCATCTTCTTTAAATATTAAAGAGTCTGGAATAAAACACCAACATTAAAAGACATTGGATGAACACTGATCGTCCAAAACAACTGAAATATAGTCATCAACTGATAAGGAAATCAGCAATAAAGTTACAAAGACAACAAAAGCAAAGAGAGATGCCATAATTGAGAATAAAGTTTGTACTCTGCTTTATTGAAAGATTTCAATATTTCCAATGAGGCAGAAAGATTTACCATGTCTAAGAAACAAATATCGAAAGGTCAGAGAGAAGGGAATGATTACTAGATGGAACATACTTGACAAAAACCATAATGACGCTTTGATATAAGATTCGAGAAATTAAAATGTTTCTAAAAATTAGTTTATGGTACATTTGAAAACTAAAGAGAAACAGAGGTTAGAGAAATAGGGTGTAGGGTAAGGTGGATCCAACTTTTTCAGCAAAGGGTGAGTAAGAGGCATTCCAGCATTCCTTATCAGTTCAACCAAAATTTTGGGAAAATTTCCATGAAATTTGTTATATTTATAAAATTCAGAGAGAAAAATTCAACAGCATGTCTCTCACTGCTGCAGGTCAATCGGTACCGGATATATGACCTCCTAAAATTTGGTCAAAATGGTCATTTTTGCAAAAGAAGCAAAAAGTTCAACATTCAATATATCTGAAACTATGGCACCCTACAGAATTAGTTCTGGTACTATTTTAAAGTTCTTTAGTTGGCCAACAACTTTTACTCTATGCATATTGATCTTGCATTGACATTTGATGTAAAAACTGATTTTTTTGTAACCAGTTAATAATTGGTATATATGTATACCGTAGAATACAAAAACAATTATCTTGGTTTTTAGTTTATTTTAAGAGCTTCAACCATTTATCTGAACCCTACTTAGCAAAAATAAAGATGATTTTAAGGAAATTGAGAGACTGCACATGTATGTGTCTTGTCTTTATATTTTAAGTAAAAATTTACCTAAGTTGCAATAATAATAATAATAATAATAATAATAATAATAATAATAATAATAATAAAGAAAATTAATACTTACTGTTCTTAAACCAAATTTCGAACATGAACAAAATGAATTAACACACCTTTGTATGCTGAGTACGAGACTTCTTCCCGATCAGTATCTGATTTTCATTCTTTCTGACATCACTCTTAATCGGCTCTTCCTCTAACACAGTTTCCAACTCGAATTCTTCTACATCCAACTTTACAGATTCATTTTGATTTAATTCTTCATTTTTGATGACTGGTAATGTTAATTCCACTTCAGTGACAGGGAAGATCTGAAATAAAATTAAAGATCTTCCCTGTCAAGTATTCACCCTCAGATTTACGTAACCAAAAATCAAGTCAAATTGTGCTAAGGATGCAAAAGGGAAACATTCAAGTTTGAAGACATATTGGACAGAAAAAAAGACCCCGAAACCCTTCCAAATAATAAGATGAAGATATAAACCTATATTAAAATGAAAAAAAATTTTTTTTTGAGAATGAAATAATAATAAAGCATATAATGGGAGGGAAATGTTAATGAAATTCTGCAAAGTTAAAAAACACTCCAAAGAATTAAAGAAAATCAACAATGATCATATTTTAAGACATGATGAACTTGAAAAAATTGTAAAATTTTGCATTTCTGGATTTATAATTTATTTCTATTGCTTTCATAAAACAGGCAAAACCAAATGTTGTTACTAATAGTTATAATTATTATTCGTAATTGTCAACATGGTCGATGAAAGGGAGAGTCGAGAGTAAAAGAGTTATTATTTATAAAACTATTTTTCTAGTTATATTTTTTTGGTATTTTTAATCATCAGTAAAACTGATGATACTTACAAAATCAGTTATTTTATTTTAAATTATTTTTTTTATGTTTATTACTATTTCTTTATGTTAAATATAAAGATACTATTAATTATTTTTATTTGCAGAATATTGATTTATATATATTTGTGATTTAATTTTGTTTTGAGTTTTTTTGTGAGGAAAATTTAATCTCCAATAATAATAATTAGGCCTCTACCAATAGGAAAAAATTAGCCAAAAAGGAAATTGCCTTGATTAAGGTAAATATTTACATATTTATTATATTTTGTATTGATGTTAATTATTAATTTTAATTTGTATAATGGTAATTATAATACATGCATATTATTTCAATAAATACTATTAATGGGATAAAAATTTAATGATAAATTTCTATAGGCTTTCGGAGTTGGGTCTTTCTGTGAATTTCAATTTAGGGACTTTCAGTTCCGGTATTGACAAGATATTCCAACATTAGGTCATCACAATCCAGGGCCTTGAGATCATTTCCACTTGTGGACTTATTAAACTAAATTGTGGCCATTATCCCCTTGGACCCTTACCAAATCCCAATAACGTGTTGCCCATTCCTCATCTTGTAGCTTTGAAAAGGAAACATAAGGTAAAATACTCTAATCAGAAAAACCATACAAGAAGAAAGACGAGAAGCCAGCTACCATCATCCAACCTAGATAAGCTGACAATATTCTGATGATACCATGGGCCAGGTGTTATCTTTCAAAACGGGCCTCCTGGAACTCTTATTTGGTAAATAACCTGTTGTAGGGAAGGTCAGTCCCTGGGGGAACTGAAAAGACTGTAGTCTTCACCCTCAGGCAGTCAGAGCAAAAAGGTTCATGATACTGGGACCCGCTGAAGCAGGAAGCGAAGTGAAAACCTAGCTCATCAGTAACAACTCCGGGAGCAGAGGTAACATATGTAGGACAGGGGCCATAAGCCAGGAGAGGCAGAGCGATAAGGTGTTTAGAGAGATTTTCCGCACAACCTTGTGGACCGATGTGACAGGGGTAGAGGAGTTAACGGTAGAGGCGTATTTGTGGAAATATTGTTCCCTCATTCTGTGATGGATACATATGGATCGAGTGGCCGATGCTTTATAAAAATCATGTTGGAAGGTGTGGAAGTTAATTTATAAACCTTATATAATTTACGTTTTTCACGATTAGCCGGAGCACATTCTCGGTTCCACCAAAGACTGGTCGATTTACGGGACACAGAAGCATGATGTATATAGGCCGTTGCTGTCTGGATGATCGCTTTCTGAAAATGAGTGAAAGTATCAGCTGGTCATGATAACAAGGTAGTCGCCGGAAAGACGGGAAAGTAAGCAGCGTGATAAAAAGAAGACCAATCCGCTCAGTCAT
Organism: Armadillidium nasatum; assembly: GCA_009176605.1. Taxonomy (NCBI): domain Eukaryota; kingdom Metazoa; phylum Arthropoda; class Malacostraca; order Isopoda; family Armadillidiidae; genus Armadillidium; species Armadillidium nasatum. Next base: position 8,273 of record SEYY01024395.1, on the reverse strand, counting down.
CTCCATTTGGATGAAGAGAGAGCGGCGGAGTCGAGCCAAAGGATGGAATGATGATCGGATAGTGGTCACTGACACAGAGGAAGGCTTACCTTTCCCATCCAAAATGATCAAGAGAAGAGATGGAACACAATGAGACATCAACATAGGACGAAGTGCCAGTGTCAAGATGCAAGACCCGTATTGAGACAACCCAAGTAGAAATAAAGCACATCCTTCTTTATATATATTAGTGTTGGTGTTCCTCAAATTTCTGTTCTCACCTCAATTCTTTCTTTCATTAATGGAGTTGTATGGGCTATGCATAATTATGTTGTTGATTTCATCAGAAATTAATCAATTTATTCAGAAAATTATTTTATGCAAACAATAGTAAATAATGCTTGGGGGAAGAATTTCAAAGATTTCGTCACATGTTTGTCTTAGAAAAAATGGTTAGTTTCAATGTCTCAAAAACTCATTTTATTCAACAATTTCTCACACAACGTGCTGAAAGGAAACCATCCTACATCTTCAAAATGTGTGGGTTTTCCATATCTAGAAATGTTCACAGTTTCTCTCCCAAAATAAGCTTTGTGTCTTTGAAATACATTCAGATATATGTCACAGCTCAGATTTCATTCATCCTTACATGGATATGCATACATACAACTTCTTGGGAAGGTGGAGTCTATATTTTATATTGACTCATCCTCAGTTTTGGTTTATAAACTAGATTTGATCATTAAATTGTTACACCATTCTACACTATCACTATTACCATTCTTTTGTACTTTCTTTCCTTACTTCACTTTACACGTACACTTTTAACTGGAATGAATCAATACATGTCAACTTTTAAATTTAGAAAATTTATTAAAGTGATGCAGAGAGAAGAGCTGAAATGAGAAATGATGACTTATCTACAAAGAATGGATTCACAGTAAACTGGTATACTTGAAATATTATTAAAATATAAGTACTAAATATTTATGAGAAATTGGTAATATAAAGTTTTTTTTAAAAGGATAGATAATATTCTAAGGATCCAAGTATATATATATATATATATATATATATATATATATATATATATATATATATATATATATATATATATATATATATATATGGGTCATTCCATGTCACTTCAACCGACAAAAAACCCTGACCCCTTTCGATTTGTATAAAAAGTGGCACACTAACAGATCTTGTTGAGAAAATATGAATGGCGTTTATTGCAGGTCTCTAGCTCATACGGTTCAGAAGATATGACCTTTGAAACTTTGGTCAAAAATGTCAATTTTCAGAGAGTAGTCCGAGGTCAAAATACAATATCTCGGCTTCTATGGCACTTAGAAGCATCGTGTAAAGACCATTTAAAAGATCTTGAATAGCGGTACAACATTTATTTAGATGATTTTGACCTCGGAGGTCAAATAAAAAATTTGACCTATTGGTGACCTTGACCTTGACCTTGAAAAAAAACCTAATCTTCGATTTTTTTCAAACTTTGCTGAATTATTGTTATATATGTATATTTTAATTTTTTTAATGAATTATTTTTGGTTTTGGCTTGGTTTAGAAAATATAAGCAATTTAATAAGTACAAATATCACATTTTTCACTTTTTTGCAATTTTTATCTCATTCAATGTATAGTTCCAACATTTTCATTTCTCTTTCTCTCTCATATATATATATATATATATATATATATATATATATATATATATATATATATATATATATATATATATATATATATAATATATATATATATATATATATTGTAAGGGGCTGGCTGCTGCCGAGTATATTTTTCTCGTTTTTCTCGTATTCTCTGAGGAATATAGTCTTACCTGCTTGCTGCTTTGCTGTTATGCTGTTTGATTTTGACTGTGCTTGGGATCCACAATATTAATAAGCATGTGCCATGTCCTAGACTGGAGAGCGTGAAGGGTGATTGATGTTAACATGTTTATTTGTTTAGATACGTTAATGTTATTCTTCTATGTTAAATTTATTTTTATTATTATTATTTATTGAGTGCACTTGTGCTAATGAAAAGTCTTATGAGCTATTGTTCCATTTCGGGCAATAATTAAAAACAGGTTATTCTTATTCAAACAGGTTGTTATTCTCAAGAAGGCATATTACCCTTTCAAGAGTAGGTTATATTCTTTTGTTTTTATTATTATTATTATTAATTCATTATATATTTTTAGATCATTTAAACTGAGGTGAGGCACTGGGGTAATTATTTATAATTCTCACAGGTGCCGGTCTAGGGCCTTATTGCCTAGTGCTAATCTGGAGTTATAATCTCTATACCTATCAGGTAGAAAATATAGATAAGAGACCTTAATGGTTTTTGAGATTATCATATATTTTTTTTTTTATAAAATTTTAATATTTAATATTCACTTTGGGAAAAGAAAATATGTCAGTAGTGTGATAAATTTCACAGTAAAACGTTTTCCACTTTCAAATCTTTGGTTGTTTTAAACCATTACTCTTTTTTTTCTTTATTTTGTGTATATAAAGAGGCTATCCTGTGTACTGTGAACTATAGATAATTTTATGTGAACATTGTAAGTGTAAGATCAATATAATATATATATATATATATATATATATATATATATATATATATATATATATATATATATATATATATATATATATATAATATATATATATATATATATATTTGATCTTACACTTACAATGTTCACATAAAATTATCTATAGTTCACAGTACACAAGATAGCCTCTTTATATACACAAAATAAAGAAAAAAAAGAGTAATGGTTTAAAACAACCAAAGATTTGAAAGTGGAAAATGTTTTACTGTGAAATTTATCACACTACTGACATATTTTCTTTTCCCAAAGTGAATATTAAATATAAAATTTTATAAAAAAAAAAAATATATGATAATCTCAAAAACCATTAAGGTCTCTTATCTATATTTTCTACCTGATAGGTATAGAGATTATAACTCCAGATTAGCACTAGGCAATAAGGCCCTAGACCGGCACCTGTGAGAATTATAAATAATTACCCCAGTGCCTCACCTCAGTTTAAATGATCTAAAAATATATAATGAATTAATAATAATAATAATAAAAACACAAAGAATATAACCTACTCTTGAAAGGGTAATATGCCTTCTTGAGAATAACAACCTGTTTGAATAAGAATAACCTGTTTTTAATTATTGCCCGAAATGGGAACAATAGCTCATAAGACTTTTCATTAGCACAAGTGCACTCAATAAATAATAATAATAAAAATAAATTTAACATAGAAGAATAACATTAACGTATCTAAACAAATAAACATGTTAACATCAATCACCCTTCACGCTCTCCAGTCTAGGACATGGCACATGCTTATTAATATTGTGGATCCCAAGCACAGTCAAAATCAAACAGCATAACAGCAAAGCAACAAGCAGGTAAGACTATATTCCTCAGAGAATACTTCATGCAATCTGAAACGAGAAAAATATACTCGGCAGCAGCCAGCCCCTTACAATATATATATATATATATATATATATATATATATATATATATATATATATATATATATATATATATATATATATATATATATATATATATATATATATATATATATATATGAGAGAGAAAGAGAAATGAAAATGTTGGAACTATACATTGAAATGAGATAAAAATTCGCAAAAAAGTGAAAAATGTGATATTTGTACTTATTAAATTGCTTATATTTTCTAAACCCAGCCAAAACCAAAAATAATTCATTAAAAAAAATTAAAATATACATATATAACAATAATTCAGCAAAGTTTGAAAAAAATCGAAGATTAGGTTTTTTTTCAAGGTCAAGGTCAAGGTCACCAATAGGTCAAATTTTTTATTTGACCTCCGAGGTCAAAATCATCTAAATAAATGTTGTACCGCTATTCAAGATCTTTTAAATGGTCTTTACACGATGCTTCTAAGTGCCATAGAAGCCGAGATATTGTATTTTGACCTCGGACTACTCTCTGAAAATTGACATTTTTGACCAAAGTTTCAAAGGTCATATCTTCTGAACCGTATGAGCTAGAGACCTGCAATAAACGCCATTCATATTTTCTCAACAAGATCTGTTAGTGTGCCATTTTTCATAAAAATCGAAAGGGGTCACGGAAAAAATTGCCAAATTTCGGTTGAAGTGACGTGGAATGACCCCCATATATATATATATATATATATATATATATATATATATATATATATATATATATATATAATATATATATATATAATATATATATATTATATAAAACATTACCTGATAATCCTCAGAAAAATCGTTTTCTGAGACCAATTCTTCCATTTTTATTTCAATTTCCGATTTGATATCCATTTTTTCTTTTATTTTAATAGAAATAGAAATATCGTTAAATAATTAACAACCTCAAATTTTTAATTTAATGAAATAAATAATAATAATATAATAATAATAATATATATATATATAATAAAGCAGTAGGCTTGAATGCCACGGTAACCTTCCATCAATCAGTTAGGCCTGTATCACACAGCAATCTTCGGTCGTTCAGGTTATGATAAGTCGAATTAAGTACGCTAGATAAGTAAATAATAATAATAATACTAATAATAATAATTAATAGTAATAATAATAATTATATAATAATAAAAAAATAATAATATTAATAATAATAATAATACTAAAAATAATAATAATAATAATAATAATAATAAAAAATTGGCGGTAATAATTTGATATAGCACAAAAACTCTCCTATTTTCACTATATTGAAAATATGAACTCAAAATATGTTTACATGCATTCTACACATACTTTTCTTTCTCGGTCGAGGAATATAAATAAATTATGAAAAGAGAAACTATTAAAAAAAAAGAAAAAACTGATATTTTTATTGCGAATGGTGAAGCAACTGTTCTTCGACTGGCCTTCGTTTGTACAAAAATAGCAAAATCAATTGAATAACAGGTTGCCATATATGTCCTTCGAATGTTCCGTTATTTTTTTCTGCAGTGTACTGTAATACAGTCTTCGATACTTGGAAATATTGATATTTCAAAACATCGATATATCAATGTAAATTTATTGAAATTTGTATTATTATTATTTAGCTTTCATATTATTTATGCCAATTTGGTATTAATTTGATACAGCACGAACCTCTCCTATTTTTACTATATTGAAAATATGAACTCAAAATATGTTTAAATGCATTCTACACATACTTTTCTTTGGCGGTCGAGTAATATAAATACATAAAAAAAGAGAAACTATTTAAAAAAATGAAAAAACTGATATTTTCACTACAAATGGTGAAGCAACTGTTCTTCGACTGGCCTTCGTTTGTAAAAAAATAGGAAAATCAATTGAATAACAGGTTGCCATATTTGTCCTTCGACTGTTCCGTTAGTTTCTTCTGCAATGTACTGTTATACAAATAGTGATATTTGAAAATATTGATATTTCAAAACATCGATATATAAACCCAAATTTATTGAAATGTGTATTATTATAATTTAGATTTTTTTTTCACTTATGCTTATTATTATTGTTATTATTATTATTATTATTATATTATTATTATTATTATTATTATTATTATATTTATTATTTTTTTTTTTATTATTATTTTATTTTATTATAATTATTAGTAGTATTTTTATTAATATTATTATTAGTAGTAGTATTTTTATAATTACTATTATTAGTATTATTATTATAATAGTAGTAGTATTTTTATAATTATTATTATTTTTATTATTATTATTATTATTTACTTTTCTAGCGTACTTAATTCGACTTATCATAACCTGAACGACCGAAGATTGCCGTGTGATACAGGCCTAACTGATAGATGGAACGTTGCCGTGGTATACAGGCCTAACTGATAGATGGAACGTTGCCGTGGTATACAGGCCTAACTGATAGATGGAACGTTGCCATGGTATACAGGCCTACTTCCGTATTACACCAATATATATATATATATATATATTATATATATATATATATATATATATATATATATATATATAATATATATATATATATATATTATATATATATGGTGTATACGGCAGTAGGCCTGTATGCCACGGCAACGTTCCATCTATCAGTTAGGCCTGTATCACACGGCAATCTTCGGTCGTTCAGGTTATGATAAGTCGAATTAAGTACGCTAGAAAAGTAAATAATAATAATAATAATAATAATAATAATAATAATAATAATAATAATAATTATAATAATAATAATAATAATAATAATTAATAAAAATACTACTACTACTACTACTAATAATAATAATAATAATAATAATAATAATATAATAATAATAATAATAATAATGATAATAATAAAATAATAAAAATAATGATAATAATAAAAAAAAAATAATAATAATAATAATAATAATAATAATAATAATAATAATAATAATAATAATAATAATAATAATAATAGGCATAAGTGAAATAAAATCTAATAATAATAATACACATTTCAATAAATTTGGGTTTATATATCGATGTTTTGAAATATCAATATTTCAAATATCGAAGTTTGTAACAGTACATTGCAGAAAAAAATAACCGCGTCTTAAAAATAAAAACTCACATACACGCACACGCGCGTACACCTATACACACACATACACACTGGAAATTAGATAGAGCATAGCCTATTGGAACGCTAATAGCCTATGAAAAAGGTCAATAGTTGCATTAATAGTGTACGTATGGCTGGACATGGCTTTGTCTACATTAAATATTGATGATGAGTGCAATAAATGTGAAAATACACTTAATTCGTTTTAGTTTTATGTGAAATTGATGAAAAGTATTAAATTTTCTTTATGAACACAAAATCTTTTAAAACAAAAATAGTTTGCCGTTTCTCTTTCATTACATAGAAAACGGAGACGTTTTCTTTTACATACGGAGTTGCCAAATTTATTTAAGAAGACAGTTTTAACGGACAGTCACTTTGCTTTTGCAGCATAAATACTATATTTTTTTCTGAATTTTTTGGGGGATTTTCTTTTTTTTATGTATTTATATTACTCGACCGCCAAAGAAAAGTATGTGTAGAATGCATTTAAACATATTTTGAATTCATATTTTCAATATAGTAAAAATAGGAGAGGTTCGTGCTGTATCAAATTAATACCCCAAAATTTTTGAGAAATTACTTGAAAACAGCAAATTTAGCACTTAAATTAGTTTTCATCAAATTTCTAGCATAAGCCAATCATAGCAAATGGTTCCATTTGCAAGATAGGAACATAGGAAAATAGAGACAGTTAGAAGCCACAAGGGCCTATCTAGACTGTCCCAGTCCAAACAAATAATAACAATAACAATACTAAAACATGCACAAAAGACTAGGTCTATCCTATCCCTAGTTATCAGTTCATTCTTTGTCTGTGAGTAGTCTTGTTAGGCCCTAGTAGCTTATAACTGTCTCTTTTTCCTTATATTACACTTAGGTGGCTATAGTAACTTATATTGGCCACTCACAATCACACCTAAGAAAACCATTCAGCCTGTAGCCTAACAATAATAAACACATGCGGTAGGTTTAGGCTTTTAAATACAAATAAAGAAGACTTATAAGGCTTACTTATATATACTGAATCTATTAAAAACCAAAAAAAAAACAATTTCAAAACGAACACTGTTAACAATTTCAATAAAGCCTATGCAGCTGCATTATGATTAGGAAACACCCGATATTGACCGCAATATAAATTGCAATAACCGCTATAATAAAGACAAGAGAAACAAGGAAATTGTATGAAAACCGTTCAATAGTAAGTCTTAAATTTTAACTGGATCGTTGAAAAATATGAATATAAATTCATTAAGCAAAACCTTTTGAAAGGTGTAAAAACTCTGGGTTTGAGCTTTTACTAAAAGCCTGAAAGAGAAGGGTCGTAATTAGTGTTACAATTAAAAAATAAGAGGAGACTTACCATGAACTTTTTCTAAAGGTTTTGTTGCTTTTGAAGTTCCTTCATATACAAATTCCATATAATTAAGAACGTTACGCAGTTATATATTTGAGTAGAAGGTAATAGATATGATAGTAAGAAAGAGTTGAAAAAAGAAATATATAACTCATAACTTATACCTTTGAATTTTGAGGACTTGAAAATGAACAAGCGAAAAATTACATTTAATAAAGTCTAGACTTGAACATGATTTTGTAAAAAGTGATCATTGTAAAGCCGGGAGGTTTTGTAGAAAAACGTGC
>SEYY01024394.1:0-25000 GCA_009176605.1 Armadillidium nasatum | reverse complement strand
TTGCTATCTTGAAGGTTGCTGGTTCGAGTCCACTAGCAGACATTAATTTTTATGTAATAATAGAATTCTCGTGAAGTGCGGATGTATAATTTTCGCAAGTGAGTGTGGATGCGTATGCGGATTCGGAAGTCATCACACTATATATATATATATATATATATATATATATATATATATATATATATATATAATATATATATATATATATATATATATATATATATATATATATATATATATATATATATATATATATATATATATATATATATATATATATATATATATATATATTATATATATATATATATATATATATATATATATATATATATATATATATATATATATATATATATATATATATATATATATATATATATATATATATATATATATATATATATATATATATATATATATATATATATATATATTTCACATTGATGTTTACAAATTAACCTTGACAGATGGAAGGTGACATTATCACAATGAAATTCCACCGAATTAATATAGAGCTGTAAGTTACACGTTTACGTGATATCGAGAGAACAATATGGGGAATGACACAAATCACCAATTTATTAACCTCACGGCCCCCTAATTATCTCGTACGCCTGGTAGGTGTCAAATTCAAAAGTGCAGATTGGGAAATTTAACGTACCGTTAATTAATTTAAAATATTTATGACAATAATTTTAAGAAAACCAGTTTTACTTCAAGGTTTTAATAATTATTAGAGAAAAAATATTAATTTGAATTTCGTGTTGTTTAATCTTTGTTTAACATTTTAGTTTAAGAAAAGATTTTGAAAGTTTTACTTTTTGTCACCCACTGCGATCCTCCATATATGTGATCGCGACTCCCAGGTTTAGAAACGCTGGTCCAAAGGAAACGGAGGATTAGAGTGCGATATTTGTTTTATTCGAGGGTCAACTTCGAATTAGGAACGAAGAGTTAGAAAAAACTTTTTTTTTTTTTTAATTTATTTATCCAAGTTATGTATGAAGTATCATAGAATTAAAAAAAAAAAAAAAAATAAAAAATAAAAATATAATATATATATATATATATATATATATATATATATATATATATATATATATATATATATATATATATATATATATATATATATATATATAATATATATATATATATATATATATATATATAATATATATATATATATATATATATATATATATATATATATATATATATATATATAAATAAATAATAAAAAAAAATAAATAAAGTTTTATTATATAAATAACATTCTCCTAAATAAAGAAAAATATAGTGGTAATATAAATGTTCCCTTTAAAATTAAAATGTAAAATGTTTAACCTATACGATATACTGTACAAGTTAAAGATCAAATTTATATTGATTAAAACAGTTTTCGACCATCGATCAACATACTGTAATCCAGTATCTAATAAAATTTTGTAGGTAAATTTTCTAATTTTACTTTGCTCATTATTTTTTTCCTTATTCATCTTAAATAAATTAAAATCATAATCTCAAAAATTAGAAAATAGTACAGAAAATTAAGCCTTCATATATTATCTTAACTCCTTTCAGTTAATCAGAATTTGGCAATAAATAATAATAATAATAATAATAATAATAATAATAATAATAATAATAATACATCACTGGGTCCTCTTTAAAAAATATTAAATGTTTTTCTGTAATGTCCTTTCAAACAGTTACTGGGTAGAAAATCTTACAAAATAAACCACTATAATAAAAAAAAATTATTTAAATCATGTTTTTATAAGATACCTCTAACAAAACTCCAATATAAACAATGTTCCCAAATAAGATACAACTGCTTGCTTTCTTAATTTCTTTTTCATTCATATTCAAATTTATTAAGATAAACCTTTTCTGAGCATTGAACTCAGAATTAAATATTTATATTATATTATATTATATTTATATTAAATATTAAATATTTATTTCGATTTGTTTCTGATCCTTGGACACAATGTATTTAATAATTTAATAATTAATTAATTTAATAATTAATACTGAAAGTTCTGAAGCTCCACCATTTGAACATTGTGACTAATCTACTTTGCTGCTTTTTCTTTATTTTTCATTTTTTTGTTTGAATATCATAATTACGCTACTGATAAGAAATAGCATGCTAACATTTATCGCGGCTATTTTTTCATTCACAAAAGTGTGTTTTGTCATAATTATAGAATACAAAGAATTTTTTCATATCTCAGAAGAAATAGAGATAATTCAAAAATTTTTATGAATTTTCACAGGCAAATCTTTTAAAATTTCTGTATTTGTTTGTGTAAAAAATTTTAATAAATAAAGTTACTAATAATTTAGATGTTGTTTCCACTCTTTCCTATGTTACATACTTGCTCACGCAAATTCAAATACTCTGTAAATTCTTACAGAACCTATAAATCCCATTTTTTAAAATACATCTCTTCCTATTAGAACAATTGACCCTCTTTCTTCTAAAATTTTCCTTAAGGGTTTTACAAAAATACAGGCAATAAATATTTTTTTAAAAAAATTTATCATGTTCCTCATCCATTTCATAATGCTTATTTATATCTGAGCTTTGAAAATTGTTCCAGTAAGTGGACAAACTGAACGATTTTTCACACATTCAGGATGTGTTAAGACTCCATTCGGATAAAGAGAAAAGTCACATTTTGTAAAGCCTTTACCACAGACACAACAAATACTGCAATGTAGAAAGTAGAAAAAAAATAGACTGTCAAAATTGGCAAAATCACAATACTTAATATATTAGAATAATTTTATGCATTATTAAATTTTGAAAATTTTCCTTTATCAACAATGAAATTCATTTATTAAAAAAAAAAAAAAAAAATCCCAAACCTTTAGAGACCTATTTAATTATTTAGTAATACCGCTAGAAAACTGTTGACAATTCACATAGAAGCTATAAGTAAATAGTATGAAACCAAACATCCATCTACTGTTATACCATTTAATTTTATGGCTATGTCATGAACGAACTTAAAACTTGGTTTGAAAAAGTTCGCAGCTTTACAACATATCAAAAATATAAAATTTACTATAGCTAAACCTTACAATTCCTTTACTACTACTTTTAAATTTCAAATAATAATTACTAATACTTAACAATACTTTAAAAATAATAATTAATAAACTAAAATCTCATGACTTTTAACGTATTCACACAACCTAATACAAAAAAAAAAAATAAATTTTAATACAAAATAAAACTCACCTACTCGATGTCAAATATATTGGCCCCATTTCTTTACAGAGCTTTTGATAAATAAACTTTTTCTGCAAATTTTCGCACTTTACCAAATTTTGTTTGATAAGTTTCATACGTTTCTGTAATTTATTATTATTATTATTATTATTATTATTATTATTATTATTATTATTATTATTATTATTATTATTATTATTATTCCACTTGGCTTAAATAAGAACTAATTACCTCTTAAAATGATAAAGAAATATAAAGTAAGAAAAAGGTTTCAACTTTCAGAAAGATATATTTTAAAAATGTGATACAAAGGTAATTAAATTTTACAAATAAATTATTATTTTTATAACTTCCATGAAAGTTGTTTTTACATATAAAAAAGTCGTATGGCTTTGAAGTTTCAACTCCCTACTCCAGGAACTTAAATATATATAAAGGAATTATGATAAAATGAAGAAGTCTCTTATTCAAGCATATATTAGTAATGCATCATTGCCTTGTCATATGAATCGAATCAGTATTTCTGACAATCCAAATTATGTACATAGAATAAAATTATTAATAACAACATGCAATATAAACAAAAAAAAAAGCAAAGTTTTTTAATTTGTCCATTATATATGTTTATTTGTCTATTTGTATCCAAGTTTTTTTTATTCCCTATTCGTCACTTTCGAAGCACAAATGACGTCACCATCTAACATCCTAGCTAGTCTAATTTACCAGATGACTTCAATATTCTCAAATTTTTAGATTTTAACAAACATAAATATTTATTTCCTTGTTATATAATATATTAAACTTTAAAAAGTTTTTGTGAATTTTATTGACTTCTATTATGAAAAAGAATACGTGCGTCGTGCGTGTTTCAGAGAAATTAGAAAGAGCATTTTTCAGTAATGGTATTTTTAATTTATTTATTTTTTACAAATATAGGTTTAATAATAATAAAATAATAATAATAATAATAATAATAATAATAATAATAATAATAATAATAATAATAATAATAATAATGGGAGGATTAATCATCATCTGCACAATCAGTATATTTTCTCAATCATCATCGTCAATTTTCAGGCGATTGTTTGCCGATTAATCTACGTATATTGGCTTACATCTAACTGTTCCACCTTCTTCCATTGAGAGTGAAAGGCTGTTTGGTAGTGGGGGCCATATATACCCCAAGACGACATCGAATTACTCCAGAAACAAGAGAAAAGATTATAACTACATCACATTTTAAGTGCTCTAAATTCAAAGTACTATAATTCTGCATGTCTGTCCATGTTCTCACAAATTAAAATTTTAAAATCAATGTTCTGAAGATACTGCAGGGTGTCCCACTCATTCTCAGTCCCAGATATGCGTTCATAGATATAAAAGTTCTGGTAAATAGTATTTAATGAGTTCGTAAATCAATTTGATGATGAGGAACTTCGTACTGAATATTTTAAGCAGGATGTATGAGATTTTGAGTTCTTATTTTGAAGAATGGGTCATTTCCAAGGGTTGTGGCCTCCAAGGTCACCTGACCTCACCCCGCTGGATTGACTTCCGTTGGGCATGCTGAAAAGGAAAGTGATTCGTAACAAATCAAGTACTCTTGTGCAACCGAAAGACGAATATTTCAAGGGAGATTGAAGCTGTGGCTCTCAAGATTTGGTGGCTACCTTCCGTCACATGGAAAAGCGTGTGCATGCCTTGATGTTAATGGCTATCACTTCCAACACTTTTGACCACTACTTTGTTATCCATAAGCGCATATCTTGGGCCGATAGCGAGTAGAATACCCTGAATTATAATATATATTAAAACTGTGTGCACTTATACATTTGAATAAAGAATAAAGAAAATTTAATTCATTCTTATTATAAAATTGTTAAATTTATTAAAATAATGAGAAATTTTTTTAAATATACTTCTTCATTTTCATCGTTATTGTTAAATTTATTATAATCGTCATCAATAGAAAATTCATAATCGTCCCAACACTACTACTACTACTACTACTACTACTAATAATAATAATAATAATAATAATAATAACTGGCTTTAATATCATTTCGTGGTTGATTATAATTCTAATACAGAAGAATGTAAAAGATTCTGAATAAGTGTAATATTTCATTGTCCACCTGCCATTTTTGAATAGGAATCAGCTGACTGAAAATTTTAGATGCTTTGGAAAAATTTTCGAAAATGCTCCAACAAAAAAAAAAAAAAAAAAAATATCTAAAAAATAGTAGTCATCAGAATTTTAAGGAAGATTTTGAACGAACGGAAAAGGCTTATTATGTTACTTTTATACAGAAACCAGGCATGGTATAATATCACTTATATTTCATATAAAAAAATCAGAATGTAAGAAATTGTTTATCATCTACATACTTAAATCAAGTACAGCTGTAAACTTTCATTTCTTTATTCACAATGAGAAAAATAATTTTAAAATATATATATATATATATATATATATATATATATATATATATATATATATATATATATATATATATATATATATATATATATATATATATATATATATATATATATATCCCTTAAAACAAATGCTCATAAGAATGGGATATTTTAATAATGAATGTAGTACCTGGTGCAAGGATTCTCTTAGAGCACCTTTGAGATACTGATGAGTAATACTGACAGACCAATCAGCTGGGAGGATCTGAAGAACTTCTTCTAATTGTAGATCAGCTGAATGCATTGAGAGAAGGTCCAAGGCAGGAGCAAGTTCTATGGCGTCCGGGGATCCCCTTTATATAAATTTTAAGGAATTATTTCACAAGGACATTTTAACCAGCGAATATTTTAAATTATGTGTAATTGAGATAGTATGAGAAAATAATCAAATCTTTAAAAAAAATTAGCAGAACATTTTTAAAATTTCAGACGAGAAAAATTGTTTTCCTTACCCTGGAGGTGGTTTTAAATATATTTTAAGTAAGGTAGTATAAATAGTTGATTTCTTTTCCCTACTCATATTTTCTGAATGCCGAATACAATATTGTTCTGCAGCAGAAAAATCTTTCAATTCATGGACGAGCATTATTAATGCTTTCTCGTGCTCATTCATCTGTGATAAAAAAAAAAAAAAAAAGGAAAATGAATAACAAAACAAAAATATCCTATAATTAATTTGGATACTATTGATATATGGTGGTACACAACAAATTCATTCATGAAAAATATTCATAATAAAAACCGGTACCCAAAAATTAATTAATTAAAAAGAATAATTACAAAATTACCATTAAAGTATACTAACTCTTCCATAGACGGTGGCTGTTTCCAAAACTAATTTTGTGTCCTGCAATTTGGAGAGAACCAACTTTGGATTGTATTTTGTGGAAGATATCAGTAAGTTCTGAAGATTAAACCTTTCTTCGGTCATAACTGAACTTTCTTCTGAATTCTTTTCTATATCATTTATATAATACAGGGCCAACTCTGTATGATATTTTTCCTCCTGTTTGAGTAAATAAAAACACACGTTTAAAAACACTTCGTCAAACTACTTTTGTAATCAAAACTTTAAAAAATTCGACTTTATTTCCGCATTAATATAATTTTTATTAGTCACTATTAAAGTACGAATGCATTAAAAATGATTTGTAAGAAAAAGAAGTCTAAAGAATCTGCAAGCATATAATCAAAGGATCGGAAAACAACAGCCTCAAACGGACTTGCAAGCTTATTCCAAACCATTTTTGAACTTATTTTGACTGACATTAAACATAAAATTATCTGATCAACTATCATTGCTGTTACTTTAATTTTGGTAAAAATATTATACATTGCATTAGAGAAACCCCTAATGAGAACAAAATGCAAATGAATGAATGGTTGTCACAGTTTATTACCTAAATTACAAAATCAAAAGCCACTTTACAGGTTAAAGATTTAACATACTTACTTCATTTTTCTGAACATTTATCAAGTGTTGCAGAAATTTTATCCTAGATTTTGGGTAGCGTGCCAAGCATTTCAAAACCTTATCAGGATCAAGAGTTGAAGGATAGTCACAGAACATACGAAGGCCCTCAGACTCATCAATATCCAATACAAAATCAGCACATCGCCAAAGTAAACTTTCGTCGTTGGCTCTATTTGTAGAAATAATAATAATAATAATAATAATAATAATAATAATAATAATAATAATAATAATAATAATAATAATAATAATAATAATAATAATTTTGCTTTGATACCTGCATAGGTGACGTCACAGCACACAAAATAGGGGCTATTCTGGGTTGGAAAACCCACGAGAGTGACGACACCTAGTCAAAACGAAACAAAATTGCAATGAGGAATGTTCATATCTTAAACAATAAATTCAACTTCCGAAGAAATGCGAAAATGGCGTCACTACGAAAATATGAGAATTCGGAAAGTATGTAAGATAGATGATCAACAAAAAGTATGGTATGTACGGTAGGAAAAATATACGTTTTTTTATAACCCAAAGGTAATCACGGCCAACGAAGAGATGAAGAACGGATAGGGGAACATATTAGCAGCAAGAAGGCAACCGTGTGTCAGATCAGTATGGCCAATACGCAAGCGAGTTAGATATCACCTCTCCATAGCGACCAAACCTGCCAGTGGGAGTTCAACCGCTCCCAATGAGTTTGACGTTACGCAAATTTGGCACCCCTAGAATCCTCAACCCAGAATTACTCCTTGCCAAAGAGGAGAATAGTAATCAGTGGCTGGAAGGCAACCCGCATGAAGGTCTCATAATAATAATAATTATCAATCAAAAAATTGTATTTAGCAATTTCGACATTTTTTTTTTCACTGACTTTCTATAAAGTACATAAGATAGCATTGCACAATAATAACTACACCTGCTTTTTTTCTAGTATAATAATAATAATAATAATAATAATAATAATAATAATAATAATAATAATAATAATAATAACTTACTTTAAAATAACCTCCACAAGCTGAGAATGTCCCTGAAAATTAGGGTCCTTGTATTCTCCACGAATCAATTTCATTAACACCTCAATGCATTTTTCTATTTCTCCATAATTTCTATTTGAAATAAAATTTACAACATTTCCTATTACTATAATAAAAATTTTAATTAACAATAAAAAAAGCAGAACATATGAAACAAAATAACAAAAAAATATTTTACTAACTTGTATAATTTTGCCAAGGCGGCATACTGCTGGTGCTTCTGCAGTATTTGAACACATTCATCAAAAGCACACACAACATCTCCACTGTCCAGAAAAAGCAACAAATCTTCTGTAGACTTGTTACAACATAGTTTCAACAAAGCAGTATCAATTTCCTGACATAGAAAATTAACACTGTCGTAAATTTAATATAATAATTAAATTATTTATATTACATTTTTTTAAAATTTAAATTACATTCCAAAAAAAATTTCAAAAATTGGCAAGTTGAAGAAAATGACTCTAAAGTACCTACCAATTTATTAAGAAGAGGTTCCTCATAACTTCTGATATACAAGAGAAAACCAAATAAAAAATTTGTTGCCTCGTCAATTTTTATTTTGTCTCCATGAAAAGCCTGATGAATATCAGCGAGCGAATGAAGAGGAGGTTGTGCTCGTACAAATGAAATACTTGCAGGCAATAATCCGGGAAACAAGCTGATAATCTATTTTGTTGTTAATACATTCCTACTTGAACTACGATTTTTATTCTTACTACACTATTTATGATAGATAAATATGCAAAAAAAAATTTAATTTTCATATGACAATAATCTCTTTACTAAAATGATTACTTCTTAAATACATACTTAAATACATACATCATGAAGAAAAAACTTACTTCCCGAACGTCTAATTTGCCTCTGATAAAATATTCTTGAGCTTCCTGGTACATCATGTGAGAAAATTTGATAAATCCTGCTTTTCTGAAATACAGTCTGAGAAAATGCTAAGAATTTTTCATCACTCATTCCTGCTCCACCACTGTGTTCTGTCAATTCGATGGCTTCATCTATACTTTCGTTTTCAAGCAAAGCCTTTAAATTGAAGCATAGGATATTCAAATATTCCATAAGGTATCATTATTTTTAATCGCAGAGAAAGTTCAATTATTTTTCTAATTCATGAATTAGACTACTAATAATACTCACCATAACTTGAGATGTCCAAGGTTGAGGCATAAGACAATAAAGGGAAGAATCAGTTGCTATGTAAAGCTGACCATCAAAGTTACCCATCAGGATTCCACCACTAAGTAATAATGTTTGCTTGTGTTGCTGATCAATTAAGCTATGGTAAGTAAAAGAAAGTGAACAACTACCGTATAAAAATAACTTCCAAAATTATAAGTTAACAATACATTAATTTAGTATTACTACTAGAACATGTGAATAAGAAAATATCTGATAAAGATCTTTAATAAATTAATGAGAAAATATATAACAAAGTGTCTTATTAAGAATGGAAATAAAGATAAGAAAGAAAGAGAGCAAAAGAAGAGGATCATTAATATCCCTCATTACCTATATATACGAATGAAGCTGTTTGTTAAGGTAATGATATATGGATGATAATAAGACAAGGCAATAACTCCCTCACTCCACTGAATCGGAGGTCTCTCAGAGGTACCAGCGGAAGTTACAAACATGCCAAGATTTCCGGGGCCTCTCACAAGAAACTCTTCCTGCGGAGCATTAAGTTTTACATTAGTATTACTATACGTATATTAAATCTGAACTGTGAATACAGTTTCTAACCCAGTGGCCAAACTCCAGATACTAAAATTCTATACAAGGAAACTAAAAGTAATTTAAAAACTACTTTAAATCCGTCAGCAAAACGAAATATTTTCGGATTCACTTCATAGTTAAAAAGGTTTTACAAATCTTACTCCAAAGTGAAGGGTTAATAAAAACAGCACTGAACAGATTTTTGAAAGTATTGACTTATAGTTTCATAACCTTACTTATTTTCCTCAAATTGATACAAAATAATGTACATCTGTAATTACTATTATGTCGAAACTTATTTAAATAATGTCAAAAAAGCAAACATTAAACATTGAAAAGGTTCACAAGTAATATGTAACAATATATTTATCTAATAATAAATTCTCGTTCTGAATTCTACCTCGAAAAATATATCAACAATTACAATTATACTAGATTCTATTCGATTAACTTATTCCCGCAATATATATATATATATATATATATATATATATATATATATATATATATATATATATATATATATATATATATATATATATATATATATATATATATATATATATATATATATATATATATATATATATATATATATATATATATTTTTTTTTTTTTTTTTTTTTTTTTTTTTTTTTTTTAGTGCTGTACATGCTGTCAATGTACACCAGGAAGAGGCAATATCGGGCTAGAAATCCAACACCTAAACTAAACGTAAAGACTCAACAACTGAAGCACGTTAAATGTTATATTGCAGGTTTTGATCCAGCAAAAAAAAAAAAAAGTCCTGAATGAAACGTTGGGGATTGGTCGGAAAATCAAGAACGAACTCAACTCTTTTCTGGATACGATAAAGAGATGTTGAATCAAAAAATGGGCATGAGATTAGCAAAACAGACAGGTCGAGGGGATTTAAATTTTTTTTTTAGGCATTTCCACACTTCTATCTCTTGTTATGTGAACTTATTTTCACACTTTTCTATTTTTTGTTTTGCAAACCTTTGATATAAAAATTACTCTCACTAGTTTTTTTTTCCTAAGTTTAACAAATATTTATTTTCATTCTATATCAATTAAAAAAAAATGTTTCAATTTAAAATTAATATTATACAAAATGCAAACTGGGAAACCAACTCTTTTACCATTTATATCTTTCTGAAGTAATTTTAATAAAAATACCAATAAATCTAAATAGATAAACAAAAATAAAAAAAATTTAACTACTAATGAACTTCAATAAACTTACTTTTGATATCCTTTTTATAAGTGGGTAAGTCGTAGTTGAGTCATATGGAAAGAGATCTTGAGAGAAACTAGAATCAACGTTGTATATGCAATACTGAGAGTGGCCAGCCACACAAACAAATTTCCCATCCATTGCCATATTAATAGGAGGATCTTGAGTACTAATTTCTTTGAGTAGAGTAACTCTCTCTTCATGAAGGGTGCATAGCTGCAAACTCTTCTTTTTTCCAACACAAAACTATAAAAAAAAATAAGAGTTAAATTTAAATGCAAAGTACTAACATGTCTTTCTTCTGAAGTAACAAATAAATTATCTCATAAATTATAATAACTTTCCAAGATTCAGTAAATCTCAATTTATTAAAACCAACTGTGTGCTCTTTTACTAGCCAAATGAAATATATGAATACTCAGTATGCTAAAAGCCAGATTAAATTTTTAAGTTAATATAGCTTGTAGTAAAGGGTGGGAAATGAAATGACATATATTCCATAACTTTTTTTTTAATTTTGTTTACTTATAAAAGTCAGCTGAAATTTGCAAGCCAGTATAGCTCGCAAGCCATGGGTGTGAACTGACTAATCTAGTTGGCAATTAATCAGAATACAAACTGAGCTGACCTCCACTAATTCAAATCCTTATCTATTAAAAGAGAGCTATCATTTTCACAGAAAGTGAGGGAATATTGGTACATTCTTTCTCTACCTTCCTGAAGAATTAATTCCCACCTGTAAAGCCGTAAAATTTAAAGTCTCTCGTTCTTATTACATTTGGAATTTGTAACTTCTAAATCAATTTTTAAATCTCTTAGGTTCCTCTAGTATTTCTTTCTTCCACACTTTAAAAAAGCTTTTATAACACAAGATAAATTACATTTTTCCAGGATTTGCAGAGTCTTTTAAAATATTTAAAAAAATTTCAAATATCTTTCCTTCATCTATGGGAGTGATTGATTCTTAATTGTAAACCAAAAGATTGATTCTCTATGAGTAAATGAACAAAGTTCTCTAGCATAAATCCAGAATTATTTTGCACTTTTGAACTGTCTTCCCTAAATTATCTGTCCCAATAAAATATTCAGGCTTCAAAAATAATTTCTTCTTTAACTTTTACCACTTTCTCAGGCTCTTTAAAATTCCCCTGCAAGAATTTAATCTTATTGACTCATTACCTACTAGTGAGAGATTCATTATTAGCTTCACAGGTTTCATGTGCTAGAATGTGAATTTTTGATGGGTTATTTTCAAGCAAAAATAATGAGTAATAATCATTCATTTGCTGCAGCCAAAGTAGCATGCAAATTTTACCTTGTTGTCCTGCTTCTCATCTTTCAGTGACTTTCATAATAGCATTAAATGCTCATTTAACCAAGAAAAAAAAATCGCAACTGGATTGAGAGAAAAGCATTTCACAAAAATAATACAGGTCAAACTAAACAAAAAAAGACAAACTACCATAAATCGTTAAACCTAAGGTAGTTTTTATTCATCTTATTACAGGACAAGGCATGCTGATCCATTTACTTTACCACCAAATAGGATATGACAATCCTAAACATGTGTAATAAAGATATCAGTGTGAGATATGTTAGTACAATAGACATGAGAAAATTTGTGCCCCACCTTTTACATTAAATCTCTTTCTAATTTCACAAAAATGAAGTGATTGTTTATCACAAACCTTTCCAAACTAAAATCTTTCACAGCCAACTCATTCACAAAACCTTAACAAAGCAAGATTAAAACTGGAATTTACCTTAAATGTTCGCTTCTATTATGATTAGCAATGATTTTTCCTCAACGATGTAAAAAAGTGTAGCAAACTTTTCCAAAGAAACAATAATTTTTTTACTCAAACAACAACAATAATATAAAATAAAATAAAATAATAATAATAATAATAATAATAATAATAATAATAATAATAATAATAATAATAATAGTTTTTTACTCATTAAGGGAAAATAATTACGCATATCTAAGAGAACATATAATGTGACCATTTTTTAAAGCTCTATAAATAGTAAATTTCATCACCGAACTTAAAAAAAATAACTTCAAAATTTAAACATCACCATAATCACATCGCTAAGGATGTTATCACATATCAAATAGTGGAAATAAATTAGAAAAAGTCTACACAGTAAACAATAATAATTAAAATAATATAGACTCAAACATACTGAACTATGGTAATGACCTTCAAAGAACAGTATGACCCTCTATTACAATAAAAATAAAAGGAGGCATATCAGGAGTACCTGCAAGGTAAACGGGTCAACAGCGTTAGGGTTTTCATTAATACAAAATGTAACAACATTCTTCATTTTGGGTCCTGAAGAAGATGTTAAAACATCCGCGTCGAGCAAATATAGATTTGAATCTGATAGAACCAATAGACGACCCAAGGCTGATGCTGCTTTGATGTTTATAACCGGTTTCCTCTATATATATATATATATATATATATATATATATATATATATATATATATATATATATATATATATATATATATATATATATATATATATATATATATATATATATATATATATATATATATATATATATATATATATATATATATATATATATATATATATATATATATATATATATATATATATATATATATATATATATATATATATATATATATATATATATATATATATATATATATATATATATATATATATATATATATATATATATATATATATATATATATATATATATATATATATATATATATATATATATATATATATAATGATAAAGAAACAATGATGAATTAAATAATGTACCATGTGGTACTACAGAAATGAATTAAAATTTCACTTTCCATTTAATCATTTCAATTTAAAAAAAGAAAAGAAAAATACAGGGTAAAATTATTTCAAACTAAATTAGAGAATATTCAATGAAATGAGGGAATCTCTCATGGTAGATCTTCAGTCCTTATTTTCTGAAAAGATGTTATGGTAATGATCTTCAATGATAAAGTATTTAGTTCTATAGGCATGATGTGTCAGTTTGGTTTTCTGATGAAAATATGCATAAAGATGTTGTAACAATTCAGTAGACATGATATTCATTAGTGAATGGTAAGATATCTATAATTTAAATTTCTCTGTTCACGAAATCTATTGTGCGTTTCCATAAGATGTCTTCTAGATGATTCCCATTAAATAACCCCATGTAGCCGAAAAACTCAAATACACAAAAATTTATTGTATTATCCTTTGATCAAAAGTTAATTAAATATGTAAATATTAAATATATTAAAGGCAAAGCAGAGAATGTCATGGTGCTCTTAAAATACTTGGGAAGTAAAAATTGAGGAGCAAAAAGAAGTAATCTATTGCATCTTTATCCTCCAATGTTAGTATTTCTAGGAAATTAGACTGGCTGTTGGCACTCTTCGCTGCAGAAAAATAAGATATCTCAGAAGCTGAAGCAGGTCACACAATACTATTAATAATAAAAGGAAAATATTTGGGCCAGAATAAATACAGCAAGTGTAAAATTGCTAGTCAAGTAGATTCATTAAATATTATGTTTTTTTTTTTTTTTAATATATAACGTAAACTGATTTACATATTAAAGATAATTTTAAAAAGTTTTATGAAGATTAAGAGAAAAATTTTTTTTGGGCAGAAAAAAAAATTCGGCACATGTTATTGCTGGAATCAGGCACTGATTCAGCTAAATTTGGCAAAATCAGAGTCCATGTGTGTATGCATGCGTACTTGCATATTTATAATATTTTTTTTTTTTTTCAAAAATGCAAATAGTTAAGAAAAATTCTGTTGAGCATACGCCATGATACCTTCATTAAGAACTTTAATACAGGTTACGAAGCTTCCACAACAAGGTTTTGGATGAAGCTATAACAGGAGAAAAATTTTTTTTGGGTAGAATCGGAGACTGGGTTGCATTATTTTAAAATGGTGGGTTCAGAGTCATAGTCAGTGTCTGGAAATTTTAAAATATTGGAGCCATAGCCGGCAAAAAAAAAAAAAAAAATAATAAAAATTACTGGCACTGCAGCCCTGGTTTTATATTACTAATTTTTATTTCTGTTTGTTAAAGTGAATAAGTTAGTTTAAAATATCAGAGCTTCTTCTCAATGTGAGGAATCCACTACAAAATTTTAAGTAAACAAATAAAATTAAATGACAGTACATTATCCTTTACGCTACAATTTACTCAACTGTTCCAAAATTCCTCTGACATATTAACGTAGATGAGTAATTTGATTTAGCAGTAGAAGGGTCAGTCCTTTCTTCAACTCCAAAATGAAATATTTGGCTGCAAAATATAAAATATAAAATTCATTTGACAATCTTAGTAAATATAAGGAGAAAAACATGGAGAAGTTACCAGAGCTTATCGCCAAAGTTAAAAACAAAAATCTCAAATAGAATGCAAATTAAAAGTTGTTGATCCAATATAATCAACTGACTCCAAGTTACATTAATTTATGGAAACTAAAAATTAAAACATGTAAATTATACCATTCTTTAATCTAACATTTTCAACAGAACATTATCATATGAAGGGATAATTTTATAGAACTAATTTCTCTCTCATTGAAAAAGTATTTTTACAATAAAACTTTACGACACTCTTGTTGCACAAAAGATGCAATCTTTGCATATTAACATTGTCTATACAATGGCAACTTCAGGTTTGTCTACTATAGTGATTCCATCTTTCCAGCTACCTCAGTAGAATTCTTTTCAATCTTCTGTATGTCCTGAAAAATTTAATCTTCTGCATTTTAAAACCTGCATCTGTGCTCACTGGTAAAATTTGCTTTAAGGTGGGGATTCTACAATTTTTTATTCTTGACACTTTATTTTTATTTTGAGCCCATTCTTGAATAGTGCGCTGCTCACAAGTGGTTATTATAACTGCAAAAAAAAAATTCCTCTCCTTATAATTATTATTTTGAAAACCACAGTTACTTTCCTTTGAAGCTTTGCAATGCACTGCTTCTTCCAGCATATCATCAACACTTAAACTTTTGTACATTCTTAATATCATCATCATTGAACTTTTATACATTATTAAAAATAGCCTAATTCAAATAAATATGATCAATTTGAATCGTCAGAAATCTTTGTATTTCTATATTATATATATTTCTATGCAAACATAAAAGAATCATTAAGTAACTACTCAGTATAACACACTGACCTTATCAATATATATATATATATATATATATATATATATATATATATATATATATATATATATATATATATATATATATATATATATATATATATATATATATATATATATATATATATATATATATATATATATATATATATATATATTATAAATTGGGATAACTTAATCAAAAATTTGTGCTATTCAGAATGCGTAAGTTTACACATACTTTATAAGTATTTCATTCTTCAAAATAATTACAGTATGTTTTATAATTATGACCTCATTCTTTTGACTTACAAATTTTATAATTTAAAATGTTTAATTAAATCTGAATAAACTTTTGGTTCTCAGCTTTAATCCTAATTATCTCTTAGAACTCTTTACAGCCTCATTGAATTTTTTTTTTCTGCACTCTGTTCTAAGCTTTTAATTCTATATAACTAATTTTCCTTGATCTTTTGAAGTGTCTGAAGTTGTTAATCTATAATCTCTAATTCCACTACCTCATCAATTAGGTTTCCAACTCTCAGTTTTAATGAGCATTGATCAAAATCTGAGATTGGTTCAAACTTTCCCACATTTCAAAAGAATCTCAATTTTCTATACTCTTGTTCCAGTCACTGGTTTCAAGTAGTTTTTTTTTTTATAAATTTGTTAGTTACCATTTTTCAAACCTAAAGCCTGTTCTTTATTTGCTATTAATAAATATCAATGGTTCTGATGAATGTTAAATTAAACTGTATCAGTTATCACTTAAGCATTCTTGAACTATAAAAATTACAAATCAAAGTATCTTTGTCAACTCTAAAGCCTGATTAAAAAATTGACAAATTATATTTAAATACTAACCTGTCATCAGAGCCTAAATATAAATCATTTCCAGAAGCTTCAATACACTCAATCTACAATAAAAATGGATATTACAATTCTACAAATATTCATTAGAAATTTAACAAAATCAAGAAGAAAAAGGCATATTTAATGATGCCAGTAACTTGCATGTGGTTCATTGAAAAAACTTTAAATAAACCAAAAACTTATGTAATTACAGAGTTTTCTTTTACATTAAACAAACATGATATATATCTAGTTTCAACTGTACCTATGTTTTATGAGATACTCAATTAGTACAATTACAACTAGTCTATTATGACATTTAATAAATTAATTACTGTATATTATAAAAGAATAAATAAAATATTAAGAATGAAAAGTATAATTAAAATATCAAAAATCTGCTTAATAGACAAAAATGTATCAAAAGCTCTTACATTCAACAAGACATTTTACTCTACTAACAAACACTTAGAATTTGATAATTTTATCATTGATTGTTTATATAAAAACATGGCAAGTTAAATTTGTTTTTAGCAGTATCAATTATTTCAAATATATTTATATATATATATATATATTAATATATATATATATATATATATATATATATATATATATATATATATATATATATATATATATATATATATATATATATATATATATATATATATATATATATATATAACTTACTTTATTCAAGGGAAAACATTTTTCTACCAAGATTAATTCAAAGGCTTTTACAGACATTTTTAATTACTGGTCTTATTCTTTCAGTAATAATTTACATTCCTGCAAAATTCATATTTGAAATAGTTATGTCTTTACTATTTTTTTTGCTTTGTACTTATTTCAAGATACATAGTAAAATATAGTAGCAATTTAAGTCTATATATATATATATATATATATATATATATATATATATATATATATATATATATATATATATATATATATATATATATATATATATATATATATATATATATATATATATATATATATATATATATATATATATATATATATATATATATATATATATATATATATATATATATATATATATATATATATATATATATATATATATATATATATATATATATATATATATATAATATATATATATATATATATATATATATATATATATATATATATATATATATATATATATATATATATATATATATATATATATATATATATATATATATATATATATATATATATATATATATATATATATATATATATATATATATATATATATATAATATATATATATATATATATATATATATATATATAAAAGAGTCTGGAAAACAATCCACACAATTCACAACGCAAAAAACAACCCTCTTCACACTCACGAAACTCCAACTAATCCCACTACACAAACCCCTTTAACTCCCAAACAACACATCAACCTACTAGCCACACACTTCGCCAAACAAAGTAGCTTACCTACCCACCACAAAAACAGGAAAATAATAAAAAAACTGAAAAAGCTACGCAACAACCAAAACAACTTAAACGCCATCACACCCACAAACACACAAAACACCATTAAAACTATCAAAAACTCTCCAGCAACAGGACCAGACAACATATCAAATATTCACCTAAAACACCTATCCATCCACACAATCACATACATAACCTCCATCTTCAACAAATCCATCCAACTCAACTATATCCCACCCCAATGGAAAAAAGCATTAATCATCCCTAAACTAAAACCTGGCAAAGACCCTTCAAACCCCTCCTCTTACCGCCCAATCTCCCTTATTATCCACCATCTCAAAACTTCTTGAAAAACTAATCCTAAATTCTATCCTCCAATTCATCCCACAACAAAACTTCCAACACGGGTTCAAACCCAACCACTCCACCACCACTGCACTTACCAACATCATCCAACCTATAATTAAACGGACTAAACCATAAGCCATATCACAAAACTATATTAATAGCAATTGACATAAACAAAGCCTTCGATACTGTCCCAAGACATAATCTTATCCATAAAATCCTCCAATCCAACATCCCAACAAATACTAAGAAATGGCTATCCAACTTCCTATCAGGAAGAACCGCCCAAATACAACAAAACGGCCATAAATCACGTACCATCAACATAAAGAACGGAGTTCCCCAAGGAGCCATACTCTCCCCCACTCTATTCAACCTTTACACAGCAGACCTCCCACAACCCCAAACAACTTTCACCCGCATCACCTCATACGCCGACGACATAACTATAGCCACCACTCACAAAGACCTCACCACCGCAACATCACTCACTCAAGACTACCTAACTCAACTCCAAACTTGGCTAGTCGAAAACAGGATGACAGCATCCCAAACAAATCCTCCATAACCCTCATAACAACAGACAAACACATATCCAACACCCACCCACAAGTCCTACTAAACAACACCCCCATACCCTTCAACAAAACCCCAAAGATCCTCAGCCTAACATTTGACACTCGCCTCACTTTCTCCAAGCACATTCAAAATACCACCTCAGCCGCAAACAGAAAACTCAACATCCTCAAAACAGTGGCCAACACAGACATACACAACAACATACAAACCTCAATTGCAATCTACAAACAATTTATACGCCCCACCATTAACTACGCTTCCCCTGTCTGGCACCCTCTGCTCTCCCAAAACTTAACGACACTCCAAATAATGCAAAATAAAGCCCTTCGCACCATCACCGGCTGCACACACGCACAACCCCTCAACAACACCTACATAACGAAACCAAGATACTACCATAAGAATCACCTCGAAATGATAGGCACCCAATTTTACGCAAAAACACGCCTACCCACACACCATGTCACAATACTCTCCTCCAACCTACCCCACAAAGACTAACACAGCCTCCATCGTCCACCGGCCTTTTACAAACAGATCCTAAATCACATCCCCCTCCTCCCCCCAATACCACAACAACCAAACATATACACACTCAACTAACACATTCATACATGATCAACAGACCTCCAAACAACATCCTAAACAGACCCCCCCCCCGAAATAAACCCCGATTTCAACAACCTCCCAAGACACTTACAAACCTCACTTGCAAGATTGAGATGCGGTCACCACCCAAACCTACAACATTACAAACACGAATTCAAAATAAACCAGGCAGCATCTCCCACCTGTACTAGATGCGGAATGGCCCCGGAGACCGTGAAACACTTTCTATTACGCTGTCCTTCCAACTCTCGCCCCAAAATCTTCTGGGGCATCACTTCTTTGAAGGATCTCTGGACGAGACCGACTGCGGCAGGAAGCTTCATTAGCGAAGTGTGGCCGCCTCAACATGGGGTGGTCAGGGGGTGAGAAGGTAAAAAAAAAAAAAAAAAAAGGTATATATATATATATATATATTCTTGTGCTCTGTCTAAAAAAATTTAAACTTTCCTCAATTCTCATTTCCTGGATCATTTGGAGTCTCATTCTCTTCTTTCAGATCACCAGTATGTTTTTTGATGCTCAAGGTCAACTGGTGACATTCTTTTCTATCTTAAAGATCTGTGTTCTTGTGTCCTTAGGAAATACAGGGAGTCTTGCGTGGTAGCGCTTGACATATCCAAGGCTTTCAACCAGGTATGGCATGCATTGATGCTCTCCAAGCTCCCTTTCTTTGGGTTTCCTCCTTCCCTTTGCTTACTCTTGTCTAGTTTTCTCTCAGATCATTCTATTTTGTCACTTGTAGATGGAGCAACCTCTTCCTCTTTTCCTGTCAACTGTGGTGTTCCTCAGAGTTCTGTTTTATCTCCAACCTTATTCTTACTTTTCATAAACGATCTTCTCAACTGCACTTCTAACTCTGTTCACTCTTATGCTGATGACTCAACTCTACATTAATTAAGAGTGTGAAAGGTAAAAGGTAAAGTGTTTCATGATGTGCGAATATAAATTAGAATCACTATGGTAATGTGAATGAGTCGTCGGTATCACATTTTCAGAGTTACTCAAAAATTTTGAGTATAATAATAGTTCGTTTTAATTAATTAAGTAATATTAAATAATTAATTATTATATATTAATTTTATAGTTATTTATTTATTTAATTATCATTATTTAATTTATTTATTTTTTATTTATTATTAATTTATTATTTATTTATTTTTTATATACTTACTTTTAATCATTTTTATTTATTAATTAATTATTAATAAGATTAATAATTTTTTAATTTTTAATTTATTTATTATTTATTTTACTTATTTAATTATTTAACATTTTAAATTTATTATTAATATTAATTGATATTAATTTATTATTATTATTATTTAATATTTATTAACATTAATTATTATTTAGGAATTTTAATTATTAATAATTTTAAGTCTGTCCTTCAATTTCTGCTTATTTTGCGATAAAAATTATTGCAAAAAATAATTTGTTAAAATCATTTGCTAACTTCACGCACATCTAAAAGATCTGCTTCTGCAATATTGGAGTGCTTTACAATGTTTCAGGATAGGTTCGAAATAGCTAAATGTAACATCTGCAGTCAGAAAATTAGAAGAGGGCCTCTGGGTGCCACAAGTAAAAAATTTTCAACCAAATCTTTATAGGGGTATCTAAAATCAAAACACAAAGATGAGCATTCACCAACAGAAAAGGAGCTGTCAAAAGAAACAGAAAAAAAAAAGAAAATATTGAAAAAAAAACAAAAACAAAATCTTAACTTTCTTATATTTTTTTTAAATTATTATTATTATTATTATTATTATTATTATTATTATTATTATTATTATTATTAGACTGATTCAGCTGAGAGTATATGCATTTTTTCCCAAAGTTCTAAGTTGATTTCAAGCATTTTTCTGAGTCTATAATGATTTGAAAGTTATTTGAACCCAAAGTTAAAAAAAATTGAATAGCTGTGTCAAACCACTGGCCCACCCACATGAGCTGAAAATTTAAATAAATAATCTTAGCCCCAACATAGTAAATTGTCTATACACTCATCAAAATGTGTGACTGTGTTCCGGTGTTTACTTACAGTGTAACTGATGGAGGCGCACATAGAGTGGTTCAGAAACCAACCGATATCACTTTTAAACTATATGTGATGAGTGAATTGTAGCTACCAATGTGAGTGTATATTAAAATAGTTTCGTCATATATTTGTTTAAAATAAAGGTGTATTTTGTGTTCATCATATATATATATATATATATATATATATATATATATATATATATATATATATATAATATATATATATATATATATATATATATATATATATATATATATTAGTGATGGCATCCGCATCCGCATTCTCGAAAATTCAACATCTTTATCAGCATCCGCACTTTTCAAAAATTCGACATCCGCATCCGCAAATTAGAAAATATGATATCCGATCCATCACTGATTTATATATATATATATATATATATATATATATATATATATATATATATATATATATATATATATATATATATATATATATATATATATATATATATATATATATATATATATATATATATATATATATATATATATATATATATATATGTACATATATACAAATATTTCTCCTAAAAACTTCTTTTCTGCTACCTCATAACTTAACATTAGGAAGGCATACGGTCCTGATGGTATCCTTCCTGTGGTTCTCAAAACTTAGGCTTCAGAGCTTGCACCCTTCCTTGGTAAACTGTTTCGTCTATGTCTTTCTACTTCAACCTTCCCTTTTTCCTGGAAACGTGCGCTCATTTAGCCTGTTCCGAAAAAGGGGAACCCCTCTCAACCCTCTAACTATCGTCTCATATTTCTTCAACCTCCGTTATTTCCAAAGATTTTAAATCTATCCTTAACAGGAAGATTTGGAAACATCTCAATTCGTCAGTATGGCTTTTGTAAGAAACGCTCTACTGGTGATTTTCTTTCCATTCCTTCTGACTCTTGTTCCTCCGCTCTTCTTCATTTCGGTGAATCTATTGCTTTCGCGTTGGACATATCGAAAGCTTTCGGTAGAATCTGTCGCAAAGCTTTGATTTCCAAACTTTCCAATCCCCAACCCGTTTTTTTTTTTTTTTTTTTTTTTTTTTTTTTTTTTTTTTTTTTTTTTTTTTTTTTTTGCTTTCATTAATAACTTTTTCTCTCATACTTCATTTCATATCCACTCCTATGACAATGATGATTTCACCTTTTAATTAATCTTTTTAATTTGAAAGAAAGCCCTCCCAACAGCAGTTAATAGAGGCAAGGGAGGTAGCTTTGGGGCAACTGACCCCTGGTCTATCTCGCATTTCAAATTGGGACAGAGAAAATATTTTTGGTTTCACTGTCACCAACACTCAATCCTCAATCTCTCTGCTCGACACAATCTTCCACAGAACTATATATCTTCTTCAAAATCACACAACTCAAACATTCCTCTGTCCTTAATATTCCTGGTATTTCTTTTATTGTGATTTTTCTTAGAAAGATTACATTACTTCTCTTCCTAAACAAGCTTCTAAGAGGTTAGGTGTTTTAAATAGCCTTCAGAATGTCATCACACCACTCCAGTGCTTGCTCTTTATATGAGTGTTGTTTACCCATGTACGGGTAACACATGACACATCTGTGGTGGTTCCACACATAGAGCTTTTCTCGAAAAGGTGAAGTCTAGGGCTTTTCATTTTATAAAGGCTAAAGGTGGAAATACGGTATGAAACGTTCACATTGTATTAAATAAGGATGTGGAAACGCTTGGTATTAACCTTTCTAATTAGATTAAGGTTCTTCAGGAAAGAAGCTAACTCAACTTTACATATATATACATATATATAATATATATATATATATATATATATATATATATATATATATATATATATATATATATATATATATATATATATATATATATATATATATATATATATATATATATATATATATATATTAGGAATAGAAGAACCAGAGCTCTATAAAACATTTTAATATCGTCGTTTCGAGAAAACAATTCTCATCTTCAGGATCTAATTAAATAAAATTACTTTAAAATCAGACAATAAAACAAATAAAATAAAATAACATAAAATAATGTACAAAATATGGAAAAATTTTATGGGAACAATATATATTTAACATTTAAAAAACACACATTTTAAAAGCACTGCTAAAAAATGGAAGTAAACTAATTAAAATGCAAAACAATATATCTCACCTAAAAAAACTTAACTATTATTAAACTACATCACTAATGTTGCTATTGCACTGCTGTCTGTGTTCAATGATGGTTTGAGTGTGGTTATATAAAATGATTCTAAAATACGTAAATCTAATGAGTGGTTGGTTTGTGTTATTATTTTGAAGTTGGATGGATTTAATTGGTGTTGATGCTTTAAGGTATGTTCTCTGATACTAGAATGGGAGGGATTAGTTAAATTTTTACCAGTACGCGGTGATACTCCCCTATGCTCGCTGGTGCGCACGTGGAGTTGGCGCATAGTGCTACCAACGAAGATAGCTGGGCAGCTATCACAGCTGTATTTATATACGACTAGCGAGCGCAGGGAGTCCGGTAATCTGTCTTTATGATTTAATACGGAGCCGATTTTATTATTGTTTGTGAATATAGGAATGATTTTAAGTTGTGGAAATGTGTTTTGCAAAATAGGTTGAAGTTCTTTTTTTAATTTAATACTTAAGTGATCATAAAACGGAAATTCAATATATAAAATTTTTTGTGTAA
>SEYY01024393.1:80000-82500 GCA_009176605.1 Armadillidium nasatum | reverse complement strand
AAAAAACAATAATAAAAAAAAATAATAAAAAATAATAATTGATAATAATAGTAATAATAATAATAAAAATAATAATTATAATAATATAATAAATATATAATAATAATAAAAATAATAATAATAATAATAATAATAATAATATAATATATAATAATAATAATAATAATAATAATAATAATAATAATAATAATAATAGATAATTATGCAATAATATTGAAAATTGAAATAATAATTACAATAATATAATAATGACAACAATAACAAAATAACCTTCATAAAGATAATAATAATAATAATAATAATAATAATAATAATAATAATAATAATAATAATAATAATAATAATAATAATAATAATAAAAATAATAATAGAAATATATATATATATATATATATAATATATATATATATATATATATATATATATATATATATATTATATATATATATATAATATATATATATAATATATATATATATATTATATATATATATATATATATATATATATATATATATATATATATATATATATATATATATATATATATATATATATATATATATATATATATATTATATATTATATATATATATATATATATATATATATATATATATATATATATATATTTATATATATATATTTTTTTTTTTTTTTTTTTTTTTTTTTTTTTTATTCTCCTCCGGTGGGCAAAGGCCAAGGCCTACCAATTTCCACCGGAGTTGGGAAGCAATCAGATTGGTCGTAATGGCCGACGTGACCCGATACACGGCGTTTAAAAGTTGCAAGTCAAAGGAAGTTGGGAAAACAGATGAAGGAAGTGTGTTCCAGACTTTACCAGTAGAGTACATGTAAGATTGAGCATAGCGGTTAAGTCTGGGGTCGGAGAGTTGGACAGAGAAAGGATGAGACTGTGTAAAAATCGTGTCGCACGAGTCCTTCTCAATGGAGGAGGTATGCGACGTGAGAGTTCAGAAGAGCAATGTCCGTTTAATAGCGATAGTAAAGAGAGAGTGACGCAACAATTCGACGGGCAGAAAGAGATTGAAGAGAGTTAGTAAGAGCAGGAGAGTTGATAAGACGAAAAGCCCTAGACTCCACCTTTTCAAGAGAGCTGTGTGTGTGGAACCACCCCAGATGTGTGAGGCATACTCCATACAGGGGCGAACAACACCCCTATACAGAGCAAGCAACTGGGTGGCGTAAAAAATTACGAAGGCGCCTCAGAACACCCAACCTCTTAGAAGCTTGTTTAGAAGAGAGAATAATGTGATCTTTCCAAGAAAGATCACGAGAAAAAGAAACACCGAGAATATTAAGACAGATGAAGGTTTGAGTTGAGTGTTTTCGAAGAAGATATCATAGTTGTGTGGAAGATTGTGTCGAGTAGAGAGATGGAGGAATTGAGTTTTTGAGGCATTGAAAACGACCATGTTTTCTCTGCCCCAATTTGAAATGAGAGATAGATCAGAGGTCAGTTGCTCCAAGGCAATCCTTCTTGCGTCTAATAACTGCTGTTGGGAGGGGCGTCTTTCAAATTGAAAGGAATAATGAAGGGTGGAGTCATCAGCATAGGAGTGGATAGGAGACGAAGTAATAGAGAGAAGATCATTAATGAAGAGAAAAAGTTGGGATAGGACAGATCCTTGAGGAACACCACTATTTATAGATTTATAGGATGAACGGTGACCGTCTACAACAGTTGCTATAGAACGACCAGAAGGAAATTAGAGAGAAGATGACAGAGAGAAGGATAGATTCCGAAAGAGGGAAGTTTAGAAATCAAAGCTTTGTGTCAGACTCTATCGAAAGCTTTCGATATATACAGTGCGAACAGCAAAAGATTCACCGAAATGCCGAAGAGCGGAGGACCAAGAGTGAGAGAGAAGGGAAAGAAGATCACCAGTAGAACTTTTTTTACGAAAGCCATACTGGCGATCAGAGATAAGATTAGAAGAATTGAGATGTTTCCAAATCTTCCTGTTAAGGATAGATTCGAAAACTTTAGAAAGAACGGAGGTTAAAGAAATGGACGATAGTTAGAGGGTTGAGAGGGGTCCCCCTTCTTCGGCACAGGTTGAATGAGCGCACGTTTCCAGCAAGAAGGGAAGGTCGAAAGTAGAAAGACAAAGACGAAATAGTTTACCAAGGCAGGGTGCAAGCTCGGAAGCACAAGTTTTGAGAACCACAGGAGGATACCATCAGGACCATACGCCTTCTTAGTGTTAAGCTCAGAGAGAGCAGAAATGACATCTTTAGAAGAAATTACAATGTTAGGCATAAATGAGTTGGAGGGGGTTGAAGGAGGAGGAATAGCTCCGGAATCGTCCAAGGTAGAGTTAGAGGCAAAAGTTTGGGCGAAGAGTTCAGCTTAGTAGAAGGTAAAATGGCAGTTGTGCCGTCAGAAGATACTAGAGGAGGGAAAGAGGAAGAAGCAAAGTTAGAGTTGACATTTTTTGCAAAATGCCAGAAAGGACGAGATGAAGAAGAACCAGAA
>SEYY01024393.1:62500-67500 GCA_009176605.1 Armadillidium nasatum | reverse complement strand
CATCAAATTCAGTATATAGATACAAGAACATTCTTGTTGAAAACTTAGATATAAGTATTATTATCATTATTATTATTATTATTATTATAATTATTATTATTATTATTATTATTATTATTATTATTATTATTATTATTATTATTATTATTATTATTATTATTATTATTATTATTATTATTATTATTATTATTATTATTATTATTATTATTATTATTATTATTATTATTATTATTATTATTATTATATTATTATTATTATTATTATTATTATTATTATTATTATATTATTATTATTATTATTAATTTATATTATTATATATAATAATAATAATAATAATAATAATAATAATTATTATTATTATTATTATTATTATCATTATTACTTTCCGCTATTGTGTGTGTAAGTTGGATTTACGGGGAAATACGTTTCTTGATTATTTGTTTGCAGACGTTTTTTTCTATATTAGAAAATAAATTAAAACAAAGAGAGGGAGAGTAGGAGAGAGCGAGTGAGTGAGTGAGTGAGTGAGTGAGAGAGAGAGGAAAGAGAGAGAGAGAGAGAGAGAGAGAGAGAGAGAGAGAGAGAGAGAGAGAGAGAGAGAGCAAAGAAAGGAGAAAAAGTTATACATTTTTATAAGGCAGAGATATGTATACAACCAGAATAAAAAGGAAAAAAAGAAGAACGAAAGAAAAAGGAAAAGAAAAAAGAAGAAGAAGAAGAAGAAAAAGAAGAAGAATAGAAGAAAGAGAAGAAGAAGAAAAAAAGAAGAAAAAGTAGAAGAAGAAGAAGAAGAAGAAGAAGAAGAAGAAGAAGAAGAAAAAGAAGAAGAAGAAGAAGAAGAAGAAGAAGAAGAAGAAGAAGAAGAAGAAGAAGAAGAAGAAGAAGAAGAAGAAGAAGAAGAATGCTCATTTGTGTGTGATAGAGAGAGAGAGAGAAAAAAATATGATTGGAACGTTTTCTCATCTTGAAAATGTGGATCAATATTTTGGCTCAACGTGTGTTTTATATGTTGAGAAAAGGAGGGAAAAAAGAGAAGTGAAAACTCAAAATGTATTTTTTTTTTTCGCATGACAAAAAAGTCCAACAACAGTGGATGCAAATTTTATTTGTTTTTATAAATAATATATAATTAATATATATATATATATATATATATATTATATATATATATATATATATATATATATATATAATATATATATATATATATATATATATATATATATATATATATATATATATAATATATATATATATATATATATTATATATATATATATATATATATATATATATATATATATATATATATATATATATATATATATCAAAATATTATCTTTTTAAACAAGTATCTTGTAGTACATGCTTTTTTTTGTAGATATAAGAGAAGGGTGCTGTATTTACTGTATTTAATACACCGACATTTTTTGTTGATATGTGTTAGTGAGAATGTTTCGAGCTTCAAGGAACACAGATGACCGATGAATTTGTGCTAGTTACTACTTCCATTATTCATTAGAGAATATTACATTAGAGAATTATTCATGAAGTTGTGACTTATTTGATTTTATATCTGTGAATGAGTGAATGGTAGAGTTCAGAAACGAGAATGGATACTAAGACACGTATCCTAATGGAATGCATCCTCATCACAAAAAAAACTTTACAACAGTTTAAAGTGTCTGTATTATACTAGATGACTGGAACCTATTTTTGATAACCATGTGGAGTCCGTACACCTGTGATAGAGCAGCGTATTGTCCAGGACATAGGGAGGAACGACAGTATGAACCATAAGTTTTCACGGATTATTTTTTCCTCCTAAGAGAAAATTTGTCGTTAATACTTATTCATAGAAGAAGCGACATTTGGTAGATATAATATCACAAATTATAATAAGTGAGAATAAGTGAGATATGAACAAAGGAGAATCCACACTGTTTTGTACAGGTATGTAATAATATATGAACAGGTATTATTGATGACTATTTTATCAGTCAAAATTTTATAAACGCAACGTCTCCCTGACCATCGCCATGTACAGTCTCTAAATAATACGAAAACAGTCCTCCTCGAGGAAATATCACTCTCCTTACGAAGAACCATGTATTCTACAAGTATGACTTAATCACACTAAAGATTAGCTGAACGGCAGGATGTAAAAAATTTTCTTCAGTGTGCAGGAATCACTATGATAGTCTGATATTCTCAGCACGTAAATTATAACTAGAATAAAATTTCGAAGATTTTAATTTCTTATCAGTGTGATATTTATCGAAAAGAATCTGATTTTTGAAATTTCCCCAGTAAGAAATTTAATCAGGTGTATCAACTGTCTGACTGAAGACTAATTAATATGGCGACCCAATGATTGAATCTTAGATAAAAGGATCTCCTCTTATAGAATGAGTAGATACAAAAACTTTCTGACCAATTTTTTAAATACAAGAACCTACTAATTGAATAATTAGATACAATGACCTATTAAAAATTTGAAAAATTTTTGTGTCTCCGATGAGGGAACGATAGGTTTAGTTCCGAAACGTCAGACAGTTTTTCTTTTTAAACTTTATCTTTGTTATGCCCTTTTTTAATCTTTGTTATCTCGTTTTAGTGTTTTATTTTTTACTCTTTTAATCTAGTGGTTTAAAAATTAAATTTGATATATATTAGAACACGAGTAGTGTTAATGTATATATTTATAATTATAATATATATATATATATATATATATATATATATATATATATATATATATATATATATATATATATATATTATATATATATATATATATATATATATATATATATATATATATATATATATATATATATATATATATATATAATATATATATATATATATATATATATATATATATATATATATATATATTATATATATATATATATATATATATATATATATATATATATATATATATATATATATATATATATATATATATATATATATATATATATATATATATATATTATATATATATATATACTATATATATATATATATATATATATATATATATATATATATATATATATATATATATATATTATATATATATATATATATATATATATATATATATATATATATATATATATATATATATATATATATATATATATATATATATATATATATATATATATATATATATATATATAGATAATAGATAGAGGATACGATAAATAAATAGATAGATATACTTTGAAGGTTTAAATTATAGAAATGGTATTTGCATTTTATGCTTCTTAACCCAAATTCAATTCAACTCAAAGTTTCAAATGAAAATTCTTGTACTGAATTTAAAATAAAAAACGAAAGAGAAAGTATTAAAAAAAATAAATAAGTAAAGGTAGCAATCATGCTAATAATAATAATAATAATAATAATAATAATAATAAATAAAATAATAATTCATTATTTTTATTATTATTTTTTATTGTTAATTATATCATTTTTTATTTTTTTTTTACTTATTTACTTTACTTTTCTTTAAATATATAATAAAAATAATAAAAAATAATAAATAATATAATAATAATAATAATAAATAATAAATAATAATAATAATAATAATAATAATAATAATAATAATAATGATAATATAATAATAATAACAGAAATATTTATAATAATAATAATGAAGATAATGATAATAATTACAAAAATAATACAAATAATTTTAAATTAAAAAAAATAATTTTAAATTATTTATTAATTATTATTAATTATTTATTATTATTAGTTATTAGTATTATTAGTATTTATTATTATTATTAATAATAATAATATTCGTATTATTATTATTATTATTTATTTATTATTATTATTATTATTATTATTATTATTATTATTAATTTTACAGTTAAGGAGATTTTTCTTAGTTATTGAATTAGCAATACTACAAATGCTCTTGTTATTATTTTATGATTTACATGAAGTTTTAAGCAAGATTTGAAGTTTATTAATTACATTATTTCTACGAGATCTAACAGTTAATAAAGTCTAGAAACTACCCAACAGTTTTATCATTATATTTAATATATTTTTACTTCACTCAAAGAATATTCTGAGCAAAAAAAAAAAGGTTTTAAAATACGACCTGATAAAGATTTTAAAACTTTTGCTAACTTTTACCATAATGGATATGAAATAATGAAATGTGGCAACGTAAAGTGAATTTATTGGTCCCTTTATAAGGAAACATTCGCGAGAAGGAATATGTATTCATAATATACAAAATCAAAGTCTGTTGACGACAAACAACTTAAAAGGGATGTGAAGTTTCTTTGTCGAGATTGTGAAGACAATTTTTTTTTTTTTTTTTTTTTTTTTTTGTTACAACCATCCACGAGTTTATTTTCTCAAGCATAACAATTTCATTCGAATCAAAATTTAATATTTTATTATATATATATATATATATATTATATTATATATATATTATAAATAAATATAATATATATATATATATATATATATATATATATATATATATATATATATATATATATATATATATATATATATATATATATATATAATATATAAAAGATATATATAGATAGATAGATAGATATATTTGTGTGTGTGTGTGTGTGCGCGCGTATTTATATATAGCTGATTGAATCTTTTCCTATCTAATCAGTTATTCAGGAGTTGAAGTGGAGGAACTGGTTTTATAAATGGATTATATGTATAATATATATATATATATATATATATATATATATATATATATATATATATATATATATATATATATATATATATATATATATATATATATATATATATATATATATATATATATATATATATATATATATATATATAATATATATATATATATATATATATATATATATATATATATATATATATATATATATATATATATATATATATATATATATATATATATATATATATATATATATATATATATATATATATATATATATATA
>SEYY01024393.1:47500-50000 GCA_009176605.1 Armadillidium nasatum | reverse complement strand
TGCATCGAAGCCCTTGTTTTAAAATATTTATTTTCCTCATTTTTTGTGATTCAACAAAAAAGCAAATTGGGTAAAAAAAATTCCTATTTATTTAAACAGGTGAGCATAAATGAACTGTAGGAAATATTTCATCTAACTAACAAACAAGAAAAATATAAAAATGTTTCCATTGTATAGATTCTATAAGGTAAATTTTTATTTTTGCCATTTTAAGGCTTTTAATATTTTTATAATTTACCTTCTGATTAATGTACTAGTATAAAATTAAATAATTTTTTAAACATTCTATTAATTTAAATTAAATTATTATAATTAAAATAAAAATAAATTGGAAAAATGATGAATAAAAAAAAAAAAAAAAAAAAAACATTTTAACGACAAGAGACTGGAAAGTATGATAAAAACAAAGCAAAAAAATAAAAAAACAAAAGAACAAAAATAAATATAATAATTTGAGGCAGAATTATTAAGTTTAGGAATGCTGAAGAGACTCGTGAGTATTTTAATGGCTTGATAAAACTATTCGTGTCAAGCGGAATTTGGCAATAAAGGTTTTAGAGAGTTTCCGCTTTTGGACAGGATAGGCAAGGAAAATATATATAAAAAAAAAGGTCAAACAAATGAGAAAACAACAAATGAGTCATAGACGAGATGAATTATTTAAAAAAAATAAAAAATAAAAAATAAAATTTCTACAGAAGTAGTGCAAAATACGAAAATGAAAATTCTGTTAAATTTATATTGTTATATATATATATATATATATATATATATATATATATATATATATATATATATATATATATATATATATATATATATATATATATATATATATATATATATATTTATACATACTTACAAGCATTATTTATTATATCTTCATATGCCTTGTATCGGAACATGTCGGCCTTTTATTAGATGTTCATTTTCAAATACTTCCAACTCTGGTGGAAATTAGTTGGCTTCTGGCCTTTGCCTTCAAGAGCAGATATAATTATTCTATATATATATATATATATATATATATATATATATATATATATATATATATATATATATATATATATATATATATATATATATATATATATATATATATATATATATATATATATATATATATATATATATATATATATATATATATATATATATATATATATATATATATATATATATATATATATATATATATATATATATATATATATATATATATATATATATATATATATATATATATATATATATATATATATATATATATATATATATATATATATATATATATATATATATATATATATATATATATATATAATATATATATATATTATATATATATATATATATATATATATATATATATATATATATATATATATATATATATATATATATATATATATATATATATATATATATATATATATATATATATATATATGAAAAGGTTGTATAAAAAGGTTAGAGTAAAACATTATTCTAAAATGAATAAATAGAAGGTGGAGTTTATGTACGAATGGAAGACGATTTTATTTGATTTAAAGCGAAATGGAATGGCTTCAAAGAATTCTATATATATATATATATATATATATATATATATATATATATATATATATATATATATATATATATATATATATATATATATATATATATATATATATATATATATATATATATATATATATATATATATATATATATATATATATATATATATATATATATATATATATATATATATATATATATATATATATATATATATATATATATATATTATATATATATATATATATATATATATATATATATATATATATATATATATATATATATATATATATATATATATATATATATATATATATATATATATATATATATATATATATATATATATATATATATATATATATATATATATATATATATATATATATATATATATATATATATATATATATATATATATATATATATATATATATATATATATATATATATATATATATATATATATATATATATATATATATATATATATATATATATATATATATATATATATATATATATATATATATATATATATATATATATATATATATATATATATATATATATATATATATATATATATATATATATATATATATACCATTAAAATGACTGAATATTCTGAGAATTCAACTTTTCGAAGAACAATACTCTACGCTCGCTATTTTTATCATAAAATCTTAGATTGGACACAGTTTTCAAATGCATTCTCAAATAAAAATCCTAACGCCTTCAATCTCAAAAAGTTACATACACTGATACAAATTTTGAATCTGGTCACGTAGCCCAAATAGTATTAAAACTGAGAATAATAATCCCCAACGGAGCTGTTCAATCCACTCTTCTTAATTTCTTTATGGCTGATCTCACTTCTCCCTGGAAACCTCCAAGAATTAATAAATATATTCTTTTGCAATGCTTATTTGAC
>SEYY01024393.1:20000-30000 GCA_009176605.1 Armadillidium nasatum | reverse complement strand
TAGAAACTGTTTGAACCACAAGTGTTAGTTCACAGTTCACAGAAACGGTTTGAACCATGTAGTCCACAGTTCACAGAAATTGTTTCCGTCTTCATCTGCTGCAAAAGCGCCGGTAAAGCTCATCAAATATTCGAATTTTGTGTTGTTGGTGCACCTTATCAAATTACGCTTCTTAGAGTAATGTTTAAACTTTACCGATCAATTTCATTCACTCTTCCGTACTTTATAATTTTGTTAGTCTGTTTGCATAATGGATATTTGAAGGTTGCCGCTATCAAACTTTTAATATATTTTTGTAAAACACACTCACAAAACAAGCCCTCACTCCCTCTTGATAAGTGTGTTACATACAGTCTATCATTGTGAATATTGTGCTCTTCGTTTACAGGAAATATTTCTAGAAGACCATCATATTGTTATCTTTATATAGTGAATAGAATTATCCCAAAGTTTATACACTATATATATATATATATATATATATATATATATATATATATATATATATATATATATATATATATATATATATATATATATATATATATATATATATATATATATATATATATATATATATATATATATATATATATATATATATATATATATATATATATATATATATATATATATATATATATATATATATATATATATATATATATATATATATATATATATATATATATATATATATATATATATATATATATATATATATATATATATATATATATATATATATATATATATATAT
Organism: Armadillidium nasatum; assembly: GCA_009176605.1. Taxonomy (NCBI): domain Eukaryota; kingdom Metazoa; phylum Arthropoda; class Malacostraca; order Isopoda; family Armadillidiidae; genus Armadillidium; species Armadillidium nasatum. The sequence continues at coordinate 29,240 of SEYY01024393.1, read as the reverse complement.
ATATATATATATATATATATATATATATATATATATATATATATATATATATATATATATATATATATATATATATATATATATATTGGTAAGCACGCGTATTCCTGACAAGATTAAACTACTATCGTTGTCTTGAAAGTAATGAAATAGCAACAAGTATGAAATTGAGCATCTTGCATTTTACATGAATAATAGCAAGAGTGAAAATTCAACAAGTGTCTTTTAGAGACATTCATTTTCCACTTGACCCTTTATTCTTTTTCATCTTTTTATGACCTAAAATATTTTTATGCTCAATACTTGCTTCATACTTTTATTACATTATATATATCGTAATTATATATATATATATATATATATATATATATATATATATATATATATATATAATATATATATATATATATATATATATATATATATATATATATATATATATATAAAATAATTTTAAAATTTTTTTAATTATAATTAAATTATTTTAAATATCAGTCTCAAAATTTTCAATTTAAAAAAAAAAAATTTTTTTTTTGTTTTAAAAAATAATAAATTTTTTAAAAATAAAAAAAAAATAATAAAAAATAAATTCAATTTCAATTTTCAATTTTAATATTTTATTCAGAGGCACAATTACAGATAATACAGTTTTTTAGTAGGTCAAATATTCGAATTTTATACAATATTAATAATTAGTTAGTTGTACAACTCTCCGAAAAGGGGCTACTAAGGGGATACACATTGGTTTCCATTGAACCCAAAGTTTAGTTGATAAATAGTTCATCAATATATTTTAATGACCTTTAATATTCAAATAAACTAATAACAAAATAATTAATAATATAAAATGAAGAAGGAGATGGAATAATAGTACGAATAGGACCACCAATATTATAGATATATATATATATATATATATATATATATATATATATATATATATATATATATATATATATATATATATATATATATATATATATATATATATTATTTTAATTATAATGCTATAAAGCATCAGTAAATATGTATAAAGTGAAAACAGAAACTTTTATGGGAATCCTTCTCTGGGGTCGAACCACCGCCTGTTGCGACTGAGAACGACAAAGACTCGATGCTCTACCGCTGAGCTATCCACGAACCCAAAAAAGTTCGTTTCAAGAAACAGTTTCAAGCATACGAGCTCCCTGTCAAGGATCAGGTTTTCACCCTGTTGTTCCCTCTATCGTTCCTTTTTAAGATATTATTTAATTACAATGCTATAAACGCATCAGTAAATATGCATAAAGTGATATATATATCATTATATATATATATACGAGATTATATATATATATATATATATATATATATATATATATATACTATATATATATATATATATATATATATATATATATATATATATATATATATATATATATATATATATATATATATATATATATATATATATATATATATATATATATATATATATTAAAAAGAACATAAAAGCTATTAATAAAACACTCGATCTTCATCCATCGATAAAGAATTTTACCATTAAAATGTTCCATTCTTTCCTTTCATCTCTTTTTCTTTATGTTTTCTGTTGGCTTCATCTTTTCCAGCTTTTCATCATGCTGTCACATACACATACACACCCAAACGCACATTCTTTCTTCCAAGACTCTTTCTCTCTCTCTCACTCTCTCTCCATCTCCCTGTAAACAAAACTTTTTGTAGATGCTTCCCCAACCCCATATTCTTCTCTATATGAAAACTGATATGCCAGTAATTTGTGCCCATTCTAAGGATTGATATTTTTTCAATGAAGAGAGAGAGAGAGAGAGAGAGAGAGAGAGAGAGAGAGAGAGAGAGAGAGAGAGAGAGAGAGAGAGAGAGGGAAAAAAGGGAAAGAGAGAGGGAAACATTTCGAGATGTAAAAAAAGTGAAAAACAGAAAAATATCCCTTAAAAATAAGAAAAAAAAAAAAGATTGTGAATGGTGTCTCGTAAGCACTTTGTTCTTGTTCTTGTTGCTGAATAGAAAGTGGGGCCACATTTGTCATAAAGGGGGGAAAGGGGTTCACATCCACCATTTTGAAATGAGTCATCAGTCATTATTGCCATTGATGAATTGAGACTCTTAATTGTAGACCTTTTGATTTCTTCTTTTCACATAATCGAAAAAAAATCTTTTTTTTTTCAAAAAATATTTCGATTGTTAAAAAATAATATGAAGAAAAGGTTCAAAGTTTCTATTATTTAAATATGCGCATAATATATATATATATATATATATATATATATATATATATATATATATATATATATATATATATATATATATATATATATATATATATAATATATATATATATATATATATAATATATATATATATATATATATATATATATATATATATACTATATATATATATATATATTAATATATATATATATATATATATATATATATATATATATATATATATATATATATATATAATATATATATATATATATATATATATATATATATATATATATATAATATATATATATATATATATATATATATATATATATATATATATATATATATATATATATATATATATATATATATATATATATATATATATATATATATATATATATATATATATATATATATATATATATATATATATATATATATATATATATATATATATATATATATATATATATATATATATATATATATATATATATATATATACTATATATATATATATATATATATATATATATATATATATATATATATATATATATATATATATATATATATATATATATATATATATATATATGAACAAAATAGTTATTGATTACATAAATGAATATTCGAAGCATACTGCAGAGTGTAAAGAAATATCTCAATCGACATTCACACAATTGATAAAAATGGAAAACTCGAAGACGTTCGAAACATGTTTGGAAAATCGAATGGAAAAGACACACTTTTCGAATGCAGATAAAACTCCATCCAAATTTGGGATAAAAGAAAAGACTCTTCGACGCCCTTTTAAACTTGAGTCTTTTTTTTTTTTTTTTTCTTCGATGAACTTTTGAAATTTTCAAGTAGAAGGAATCCTTTACAACCTCTTTTAAAATGATTAGACTCAAGATTGCAATGATCCAACGCCTTATATATATATATATATATATATATATATATATATATATATATATATATATATATATATATATATATATATATATATATATATATATATATATATATATATATATATATATATATATATATATATATATATATATATATATATATATATATATATATATATATATATATATATATATATATATATATATATATATATATAATATATATATATATATATATATATATAATATATATATATATATATATATATATATATATATATATATATAGAGAGAGAGAGAGAGAGAGAGAGAGAGAGAGAGAGAGAGAGAGAGGAGAAGAAAAGCTTTAAAAAATCTCCGTTATAATGTGAAATAAAATAAATCCTAACTGCAATTAATAGAGTTTAACTGATTTTAGAAAACTGTTTATGACAATTCCTGCGATAAATACGAAACAAAAAGAAAGAAAAAAAGAAAAAGAATAAAAAGATTCCCTCAATGAAATAAAAAAAAAAGTACAAGTAAAAAATGGAATAAAAAAAAGTATCCCTTTTAATATTTTTATATCGATTGCAATAATCGAATTTGGAGGAAGGGGATGAAAGCAATTGGTGGAAGGGAGTTGGTTGAGGGGGAGAGGGGGAGAGGGGGAGTGGGAGTTAGTGAAAGAAATGGAAGGCAGCTTATGAAAAATTAAATTGACAGTGAAGATCTTTTATTACTCTACTTAATTTTACGCTCTAAACATACACAATCATTAACTTTATACATTTACTTATATAAATAAAATAATGAGGGCGTCGTTCCTAATTGTGGAACCTTGGTTTATACCACCTACAAAAATTCCTATCTTCGAACAATAATAATAATACCCAGGACATGCGAGCTTTTATAAAATTAATAATTATAATAATAATAATAATAATAATAATAATAATAATAATAATAATAATAATAAAAGATAAAAAGAAAGCTTCCTAGTTCCTGTTCAAAAAATTGCAATGACATCACATGGAATTCAATTCTTAAAACTTCAACAACAATTGAAGCCTCAACCCTTCTATGTTCAATTATTTCACCACAAACTTCATAACAATGTTCATTCTTATATACATTATCATTGCGTTGTCAGAAATACTCTTACATTTTTTCTACTTTTTCCATTTTCTTTGAAATTCACACATTCAAATGTTGTGTATCGTGTTATGGTGGCCTTTCATCTTATTGACAAATTAGTTTTTACTCAATTCTTATAGATATATATATATATATATATATATATATATATATATATATATATATATATATATATATATATATATATATATATATATATATATATATATATATATATATATATATATATATATATATATATATATATATATATATATATATATATATATATATATATATATATATATATATATATATATATATATATATATATATATATATATATATATATATATATATATATATATATATATATATATATATATATATATATATATATATATATATATATATATATATATATATATATATATATATATATATATATATATATATATATATATATATATATATATATATATATATATATATATATATATATATATATATATATATATATATATATATATATATATATATATATATATATATATATATATATATATATATATATATATATATATATATATATATATATATATATATATATATATATAAAACCAAAGGACAAATGTTTCCTTGGGGACTGGTGAAAATTATTTTAAAATTTAATTTTAATTTAATTTTTTTTCATAGAACCTGCATTTGTTTTTTTGTTTTTTTTCATTTTTTTGATGGAAAGGGGGAGGGTTTTTTCAGATCTGAAATTTTTTTTCTATTTATCCAAGTATTCAATTTTTATAAATTTATTTACTAATATCTTCATTTTTTGGCATTTTTTTATTGTGAGAAAAATAGAGAGATTATTTTACTTTTACAGACCTTTTATTTTATTTTAAAGGAGATAAATTTATTTGGTATGTGATCAAGAATCCGATTCAAGTGGTGAAGGTCCAGGGTTCGAAACCTATAGAGAAACACCTCGATAATAGCTGAACAAAGTTTGGGATATATATATATATATATATATATATATATATATATATATATATATATATATATATATATATATATATATATATATATATATATATATATATATATATATATATATATATATATATATATATATATATATATATATATATATATATATATATATATATATATATATATATATATATATATATATATATATATATATATATATATATATATATATATATATATATATATATATATATATATATATATATATATATATATATATATATATATATATATATATATATATATATATATATATATATATATATATATATATATATATATATATATATATATATATATATATATATATATATATATATATATATATATATATATATATATATATATATATATATATATATATATATATATATATATATATATATATATATATATATATATATATATAGTAAAATGGAATATGGGAGTTTAATGGTTTGAAATGGGAAAATAAATGTTATTAAGATATACCTTGAGAGTTTTTTTTGCCAAATTTTCAGACTTATGTCTTCGTAAAAAAATACATAAATTCAAAATCTAATATATATATATATATATATATATATATATATATATATATATATATATATATATATATATATATATATATATATATATATATATATATATATATATATATATATATATATATATATATATATATATATATATATATATATATATATATATATAGAAATTAGTGTCTGATATTGGATTCGAACCATCATCCTTTAAGATGGGAAGTCTTTCGCCCTGACCACTAGGATTCGGTGTTTCAAAAGGAAATCGCATTGGAAATGCTCATGATTTACAGTCATGACGTCAATCCCAAAGGACTCCCCTACTGCAACTAGAGCAAAGGGCAATGAGGTCAAAGGTCGAATCCATCACTCGCAGACAATTATATAGACTATTTTTTGCATATAGAAATTTAATGTTTGCTATTGGACTCGAACCAGCAACCTTTAAGATGGTACGTCTTTCGCGCTGATTAATAGGCTATGAGATCATGAGCAGTTTCAATGCGATTTATTTTTAAACCGCCGTAGCCCAGTGGTCAGAGAGAAAGGTTTATCATCCTAAAGGTTGCTGGTTCGAGTCCAAAAACAGACATTAATTTTCTATATGAAAATAGTCTGTGAGAGTTATAACAGAATTTAAAATGTATATATATATATATATATATATATATATATATATATATATATATATATATATATATATATATATATATATATATATATATATATATATATATATATAAATTCTCAAAGATTGAAACTTTTAAATACAACTTCAGGTCAGAGGATGATATGACCAGATACTTGGTTTTAACAGCATAAATATCAGATAAAGTTTGAATAATAAAAAGGAAGTATGTTCCTTACCTTGTTTAATAAAAGCAACTAAAAATTATCATTGTGGTGAAGTTTAGGGTTCTAGAATTTGAGTGAGAAGGGATGTTCTGTTTAGATAATGTCTTCCACTTTCTCTTTTAAAATAAGGAGAAATGCGATTGTAGAATTCCAAATTCCTTTCAAAAGCTATAGTTTAAGGAGAGTGATGTAGCAGTTCCTCTGAAAAAATAGATTGGTGAATGTGAGAGAACAAAGAAGTGATAAGCTGAAAGCCGTAAACCTTCTTTTTTGTGAGGCTGTAATTATAGAAACAACTCAAACATGGGATACTCACTTTAAACAAGAGTGAACGACACAATTAATCACGACAAAGAAAAGGAGAAACGGGAAGAAGTCTAGAAAGCACTTCAAAACACTAAACCTCTTTGAAACCTATTTAATAAGAAATAAATTAATTTGAATATTAAGAAAATAAAAAATGCTTGAGTTGAGTGCTTCGAAAGATTTATAAGTGTTTTATAGAAGATTATTTTGAGTAGAGTGATAATGAAATTGAGTTTTTGAGATATTGAGAACAACTATGTTTGCTATACTGAATTATTGTTAAATTCAGAGATCGTGTATTGCAATTAATTGAAATAACTGTGCAAGTATACATATACATAAGAATATACTTTGATTGATCGTTTTACTTTTCAACTGATTTTCATTTGCTTTGTTTTGTTTTTATATAAAGAAAAAAAGTTTAATGATTAAAGAAAAAAATAGGAAAATTTATAAAATTTTATTAGACTCTTTGCAAAATTAATATAAATGATTGTTTATTATTAAAATATTTATATTTCTTGTTTTTTTATTTAAAAAAATTTTTTTAACAATATTTTTATTGTTATTGAATAATTTTGATACATTTTAAAATGGAGAATTGTTTCCAGATCTGACACCTGAAACAGTATTTACGTTCTAAACTTTTAATTATATATATAATATATATATATATATATATATATATATATATATATATATATAATATATATAATATATATATATATATATATATATATATATATATATATATATATATATATATATTGAGACTCTGAATGAAGGTTCTCCAACGTCATGTAAAAGTTACAGGAACTTTTTGCGTACATAATATTGTTAAAGACAAATTGTCATAAATTCCCAAATTAAATTCATGAGGCAATAAAAATGGACGAGACTCTTTTCCTATCCTCTTATAAGCGATTCCACCACCCCATCCCCTCCTCTCCTTTTTCCCCTTTCATTCTCCCTCCCCTCTGAACAATCGAAGATAAAAAAGTTTGATACAAAAGTTCAGTGGAGGGGATTTCCCTGATTAAAAAGAACTTAAAAGAAAGAAAGCTCTTCAAACACAAATTAAGTTGAAGTGCTTTAAGAAAAAAATGATGGACATCGGCTCGGTTTCTTTTGCAGATGAAGAACAGCGATTGCTGCAACAATAACAATAAAAAGAAAGAATTCAAGAAGAACTGTAAAGATAATAAGAAAAAGGGGAACAGTAAGGACAAAGATAAGATCAAGGGAAATTATGAAGCCTGTAAAAAGAATAAAAAAATTAATAATTAGAGGAACAATAAAAACTATGATAAGAATAATATTAGAAAAACTACAACGACAGTAAAATGAATAATAAGAACTGTAAGTAAAAATGATAATAAAAGGAACATTAAAGACTATGATTAGGATATGAAAGACTATAATGACAGTAAAAAGAATAAAAATATCTATAAAAACAATGAAAATATGAAGAATTGTAAATCCAATGATAAGAGCACGGGAAACTATAAAGACTATAAAAAGAATAACAAGAACTGTAGTACAATGAATGACAATAAGAGGAACAGTAACAACTATTATAAGAATACGAAAAATTATTAAGACAGTAAGAAGAACAAAAAGAACTGTAAGTGCGATGATTATAAGAGGAACAGTAAAGACTATGAAATGAGCACTGGAAACTATAAATATACAATGATAATAAGGGGAAAAGCAAAAAATATGATAAGAATACGAAAAACTATTACGACAGTAAAATGAATAACTAGAACTGTAAGTACAATAATAATAAGAGGAACAGTAAAGCCTATATAATAAGAATATCAAAAACTATATGAAAGAAGAAAAGAGGAAAGAAAATACATTATTAAACATATGTAGAAAAACTAAATGAAGTGAAAATATAAAAATAAGAATGAGAAGAATTAATAGAACAAAAAAAATTAGAAAACACAAGGAAAATATTTAAAAAAAAAGAAAACTAAAATAAGAATGGAAAGAGGATAAAAAATAAGGTTTAAAACAAGGAAGAATAATGTAAGATAAAAGCAGGAATAATGAGATGAAGAAGAGTAAAAGAATATGAATAAGAATTAAACAAGCAAGAATAAGAACTAGATCAAAAAGAAAAGTATAAAAAGGGGAACGAAAGCAAAAATTGAATAAACAAGAGGAATTAGAACAAAAATAAAAAATAATAATAATAATAAAAATAAAATAATAATAATAATAATA